>JAAXLI020001637.1:4358-23137 GCA_014621495.2 Entosphenus tridentatus
CCGCGTCAACCACGACCAAGGGTTCCGCCGCCTCCCTTGACACGGTGAAAACAGCCGCGTCAACCACCGCCCGGGCCACCACCAAGGGTTCCGCCGCCTCCTTTCACTCCACGGGTCTCTCTGCCGCCTCTCTGATGCTTCTCCCGCTCGTCGGCTTGCTGCGTTGGTAAAGTCGCGGCGTTCAGAGAGAGAAAGGTCGCATCCGCCGCTTCAGTCCACTCACCAGGCTGAGACGACACAGAAAAAACAAATTACCCTGCTCACATTAGAAGAGTATTTTGTGTGTATTTTGGTTAAAACATAAATTTGTTTCATTCCTATTGTGAAGATTAAAATGTTTGCTCGATTGACGCGTAGCATTCTCGGCTTGGCGCATGGAGAGAGAGATTGGGAGCGCTTTCCTCCTCGTCGCATTCGCATCGGCGCTGTTCCCTGTTCACTTCGCAGCTCGGTCACGGAATAAAATGGAATGGGGACGCCACGTGGCAAGTGTGGCCTCGTCTCGATTGTCAGAATGCTGTTTTACTTGGGTGAGTGTGGCGGCCTCTAGTGGCTGCAGGTGTCGCGCGTTCACCCCACGACACGTGCAAGTCGGATCCTGCACAGCGATACGTACCCTGGGCGGCAGCGCAGTGGCGGCGCTCGCGGCCCACACCGAGAAGCGGTCCTAGGTTCGATTCCTGACCCAGGCTCCCTTGTACCGGAGCTCTCCGATGACCTCGACAAGATCACGGGTCGCCGGTGCCCTCGATTTCTCAGCCGCCTTCGACACCATCGACCGTGAGATGCTCATCGGGTGGCTAAGGTCAAGGGTCGGTGTATCGGGTACGGCACTGTGGTGGATTGAGTGGCACCTACGTGGTCGATCGCGGCTCTTCAAGTTGGGTAACGAGTGGTCGTCGTCGATGCCGTGCCTAGTTGGTGTACCACAAGGGTCCCTCCTCGGGACGTTCTTGTTTTCAACATCTCCCCGATCGCCGATGTCATCTCATCGCATGACATAAAGTTCCATCAATATGCTGATGATACACAATTGTACACTGCAGTGAAGTCAGAGTTAGGTATGGAGAGCCTTGGTAACCTCGAAGATTGCACACGAGCGGTGGTTTGCAAGACATGAAATGCTGCTTAATCTAGAATAATGGGAGGTTCAGCTGGTTGGAACTCAGGCTTAGGTGAAAACATTTGTGGGAGGATTAGGTATGGTGGTCGCAAACTCCAGGATCCAGTTTTCTTTTCATCAAAAGAGCATCAGCACCAAACTCGACCAGAATGTCGTTTGATGAGCACGTGCAAAATACAGTCACGTCATGCCATTTTCATATCTGGACTCTACGACACATGCGGCCACTATTTAGTCGTGGCGTAGCCGACAGAGTGGCATGTAGTGTAGTACCGACAATGCTCAATTATCGCAACTCACTGCTCTACGGGACGTCTGGAAGAAACATGACCAAGCTGCAGTGTAAACATTCTCTGGCACATGTCGTGACGTCTACTGCATGATCCGACCGTGTATGCCCAGAGCTCGCCGAGCTGCATTGACTTCAGATTGCTGTACGAATAAATGATGAGGTTTTACTCGTAACACAAAGTGCTCGCCACAGATGAACCACACAACACGTCGCTGATCTCGTCAAGGAGCATGAACCATCATCACGTGAACTCCGCTCATCCTCGCAGCAGCAGCAGCAGCAGCGGCGGCGGCTTCTGGCTGCCCATCAGACAAAGACGGTCACCGCATCACCCAGCGCTTCCAGATGCGCTGCTTCTGCGGCCGTTGGAACGCTCTGGAGCTGAGGCTGAAAACTCATTCGTCTGAATTGCATGTTGTGTGTTTAGTTTGTTGTCCTTACCCCCCCCGCCCACCTCCTATTAGCACAGTTATCTATGTACGATGCGAAAGAAGTTCAACATACATACATAGCTGAAACACAGTATAACTGGTATCGACCAACCATCCCAATGCTAAGAATCATCCGCGAATTACTTAATTGGCGTCACACTCGGACAGGGGCTTCCAGAGGCGGGGGGGTGCGAGGATCGGGGAAAATCTCACACCGTGTGTGTGTTCCTGATGGGGGCTGTGTGTGTGTTCCTGATGGGGGCTGTGTGTGTGTGTGTTCCTGATGGGGGCTGTGTGTGTGTTCCTGATGGGGGCTGTGTGTGTGTGTATTCTTGATGGGGGCTGTGTGTGTGTGTTCCTGATGGCAAAAACAACCCCCTACCTCCTCGCGGTGCCGGACGGGCAACGCTGTCGTGGACAGTGCTATGGGGGGGAGGGCCAATTCCGATTGTCCTCTCCCCTCATGGCGTCTGTGACCACCACAGTGGCTAAATGGGGGCTCTGGGCGGGTGCGAGGGCTGGTAACCCCTCCACCTTCAATAAATTACCACTAAACCACGACTAAAATATCTAACTAATAAGCTTGTGCCGGAGGCCCCAGGGGGCAAGGCGTCTATGACGTCTCCTGGCCAAACCCCATCTGGTGGAGCCAGTAGATTTAATCTTTACCCTCGGGGCTCCTCCAGAAACAACCACAAGCCACTACGGATGGTCACGTGGAATGTTCGAACGCTCACTGCGGAGGAGAGGCTGCCACTCCTCTGTCGGGAGCTAGACCGCTACCGCCTGGATCTCTGTGGCATTCAGGAGGTCCGGTGGGCCGGCTCTGGCTCCTGTCACCATGAGGGGTGGACAGTACTCTACTCTGGGCAGGAGACTGCCAAACATCAGGGTGTGGCTCTTCTGCTGAACAAAAGAATGAAGGGGGCGTGGGAGCGTGGCGGCGAGGTGTGGGAAGCTGTAAGCCCCAGGATACTTTGGGATCGCCTTCCCATCAACTGGAGGCAATGAGTGCTGGTCGTGGTTACTTATGCCCCCACCGAAGACGAACATCCGTGGAGGGATGCATGCAAGGCCGATGAGTCAGATGCCTTCTACGACCTCCGGTCACAGATGCTGGCTAAAGTGGCCCCTCGGGATAGAGTCATATTGTTGGGTGACTTCAATGCCCGAGTTGGTCATGATGCTGGCACCTGGTCTGGAGTGATTGGAAGGCATGAGCCAGATCAACTCAATAACAACGGTAGGAGGCTGCTTGTGCAGCCCATGGGCTTGTAATTACCAACACACTGTTCTAGCATCGGCGCATCCACACAACATCATGGATGCATGCTAGGTCCAAGCAAGAACATCTGCTGGACTACATAGTGACGGACCAGCCGATGCGAGCCCATGTCCTTGACACCAGGACCTACCTTGGAGCTGATCTGCCCTCTGACCATCGACTAGTCATCTGTAAGATGCACCTGCCATTCTTCCATTCCGGTGGTGAGTGTACACCCAGGACTCCATTCCCACCTAAGGTGGCCTGGTCTCAGTTAGCTGATGAAAGTTGCAAGCGAGAATGTCATCATCGCTTGCGGCTGGGGTTGGCATCGTCCCCCACTCCTCCTGATGTCGAGGGTAAATGGGCGAGGTTTAGGACTGTGACGCATGCAGCTGCAATGGCTGCTTTGGGTACGTGGTCCAGACCTCCCCAGATACCCTGGCTGACAGAGGAGGTGTTAAGGATGGTTGAGAAAAAGCGACAGGCCAACTCTAATCGTCTAAAGCATCCCACATCAGAGAATGAGGAGGATTACCGCAGCCCTCGCTCAGAGGTTCGGAGAGCCGTGAGGCATTGCAAGGATGGGTGGTGGTCGCGGGTTGATGAGGAGATGGAGTCTGCCTCAGTGGCCCGCGATCACAAATCCCTATTTAACTCCCATCAAAAAAGTAACCTGCAGCGCCACACCTATTACCATCATTAGGTGAAAAAACGGTGATCCAATCTCCGACCCCCAGGAACAGGTTTGCAGATTTTCTGAGCATTTCTGTGAGGTCCTGGGGGAGGGGAAATCCCTCAGCCAGGAAAACATCGTGGTACAAAGTGCGGATAACCCTGCTGAGGCTGCGGTGCCTCAAATATTGGAGGAAATCACCCCCTATGAGTGGCTGGCTGAGGTGCCATCTGTTGAGGAAGTACTGAAGGCGATCCAGAGTTTGAGACCAGGAAAGGCACCGGGTAGAGATGATCTCCCAAGTGAAATGCTGAGGGAGGGTGGCGTTTGTGCACAGCCTACCCTACATGACATAACAACAGTCTGGACCACTGGATGGGTTCCACAGGATTGGAAGGATGCCCTGGTGATTCCCCTCTTTAAGAAGGGGGACCGCAGAGACTGTAACAACTACAGGGGCATCTCACTCCTCAGTATGCCGGGAAAGGTCCTGGCAAGGGTTATTCAACTTCGCCTTGCTAGGCACACTGAGGAGAGGCTTTCAGAGCCCCAATGCGGTTTCAGGAAAGGGCGATCTTGCACAGATGCCATATTTTCTGTCCGTCTGCTACAGCAGAGGTGTAGGGAATTCCAACAAGACCTACATCTCTGCTTTATTGACCTGGTCAAGGCCTATGACACCATCAGTAGGCTTGGACTCTGGGTTTTTCTTCGTGCTTTCGGAGTCCCTGAACCTCCGCTCACGATTTTTAAGGACCTTCATGATGGTGAGCAGGTCCGGGTAAAACTATGTGGCCGAGAGTCAGAGCCATTCTCTGTACACCTTGGGGTGCGACAGGGATGTCCTCTGGCTCCCACATTATTCAACATCTATTGTGACCACGTAGTTCGTGAAGCCTTCAATAGCTGTACTGGGGGAATTTCCAATTGGTACAGATATAATGGGAGGCTGATTGATGCCCGGGTGCGATCAAGGGATAGCTCCCTATTGGTCAACCACGTTATATATGCCGATGATTTGGTAATTGCTGCTCATTCAGAGGAGGAGTTAGATACGCTTCTGCTGAAAAAGGAGTTTGCCACTAAGAGATGGGGCCTTACCACCAGCCCCACCAAAACTAAGCACCTGCCTGGGCATTTTTTACCATCGGACACTCCACCCCCACAACTCCCAATCGGTGATGGGGCAGTTGTGGAGAGAGTGGAGAGTTTCCCATACCTGGGCAGTGTGCTGATGACTGGCTCCGGTTTGGCAGTGGACGTCTCACCTCGAATCAGTCGAGCGGCAATATCTTATCATCGGTTGCGTAATGCTGTGTGGAAGCTGCCTGGTCTGTCGCTCTGCACGAAGCTTCAGGTCTTCTCGGCCACAGTCATTCCCTCCCTTCTCTACGCTTACAAAACGTGGACCCGTCTAATGGAGCATCTTCGCCAGTTAGAAACTTTTAGGCTGGCCTGCCTACGATCCATCCTGGGTTTAACCAGGCTGGATTATGTGAGGAGCTCACAAATCCTTGAAAGATCTGTCCCATCGGTGAGCTCCTCCAGCAGGCAAGGCTGCATTGGCTGGGTTATATAGCCCGCATGCCCAGCCAGCGCATGCCTAAACAGCTTTTGTTTGGCCGGATCGAGGGGGCTAAACGGGCGCAGCACGGACTATAGAATAAATGGAGTGATGTGGTACAGGAGGACGTGGAGCTGAGTGGACTTGTCGATGACTGCTACCAGTGGTGTCAAGATCGGCCTCAGTGGAGGAGGCTCGTGAAGGACGCTACTGGGCAGTTGGGGGCAGTCGCCCTCCAACAACAACGGAGGGCGGAGGAGCGACGCTCACAACAACGAGCGGAGCGCCGGGTGAATAAAGCACAGAAAGTTGGCACAGTAGGGGGCACAGGTGGTGCATCAGCCAGTCATCTCAGTCAGTCGACCCGTGGCACCTGGGTCTGCCCCTTGACCTCCTGCCAGCGGGCGTTCGGAACTTCACGTGGCCTCAAGGTGCACATGGCCTGGCACAAGCGTCGTGGTGACGTCACCGCCACTTAATGGCGAATGGCGGTTGTTGTTTTTGTTGTTCCTGATGGGGGCTGTGTGTGTGTTCCTGATGGGGGCTGTGTGTGTGTGTTCCTGATGGGGGCTGTGTGTGTGTTCCTGATGGGGGCTGTGTATGTGTGTTCCTGATGGGGGCTGTGTGGAGAAGAGTTCCTGATGGGGGCTGTGTGTGTGTTTCTGATGGGGGCTGTGTGTGTTTGTGTTCCTGATGGGGCTGTGTGTGTGTGTTTTTAATGGGGGCTGTGTGCGTCTGTTCTTGATGGGGCTGTGCGTGTGTGTGTTCTTGATGACGGCTGTGTGTGTGTGTGTGTTCCTGATGGGGCTGTGTGTGTGTGTGTTCCTGATGGGGGCTGTGTGTGTGTGTGTTCCGGCTGGGGGCTGTGTGTTCCTAATGACGGTTGTGTGTGTGTTCCTGATGACGGCTGTGTGTGTGTTCCTGATGGGGGCTATGCTTTCAAAACGTGGACCCCCCTAATGGGACATTCAGGCTGGCCTGCCTATGATCCATGTGAAGAGCTCACAAATTCTTGAAAGATCTGAACACAGTCCCATCAGTGAGCTCCTCCGGCAGGCAAGGCTGCGTTGGCTGCGTCATGTAGCCAGCATGCCCAGCCACCGCATGCCTAAACAGCTTTTGTTCGGCCGGATCGAGGGGGCTAAACGGGCGTGGCGCGGGCTCGAGAAAAGATGACGTGACGTGGTACAGGAGGATGTGAAACTGAGTTGAATTTGCCAATGACTGGTACCAACAATGTCAAGATCGGCCTCTGTGGAGGAGGCTCGTGAAGGATGCTGCTACTGGGCAGTTGGAGGCAGTCGCCCTCCAACAACAACGGAAGGCAGAGGAGCAACGCTCACAACAATGATAGGCACGCCTGGTGGATAAAGCACAGTAAGTTGGTATAGTAACAGACAAAAGTGGTGCATCAGCCAGTCATCTCAGTCAGGCAAAACATGGCACCTGGATCTGTCCCGGGACCTCCTGCCAGCAGGCGTTCGACACTTCACGTGGCCTCAACGTGCACATAGCCTGGCACAAGCTCCATGGTCACGTCACTGCAACTTAGTGGCAAATAGGCGGTTGTTGTTGTATTCCTGATGGGGGCATGTGTGAGTAACCCATCATCATCATGACCCAGGAAATCCTCACTGTGTCCAAAAGACTTTGTGAAGAGGATTCCTGCTAGATTTTCGCATTCGGGGTGGGGGTGGGCGACGATTTTTTGCGGCGTGGCTTCCCAACCCACTACCCTGCGGTGTAGATTCTTCAAAGTTTGAAATCTTCGTGACCGTGATGCCGGTATCGTCTCGCCCCCGACTACTCGCGGAGACGCCGCGAGACCTCCTCTTTCCTTTTCGAACGTGCGTGGGCAATGCCACCGCTGTGGTGAGCACGAGGAGCTGCCTTCACGGAACGCGAAGCTGCTGCTGCACGCAACCGCCCTATTAGAAACTACCACTTTGATTACACTGTGTAACAATTAGTTTTTGTTTCTGGGTAGTATGTGTTATTTCCTAATTGCTTATGCCTTAAAAATACAGATAATGTCTATTATTCACCATAAACGTTGCTTTTATGACCAGAATATTAATATTTTGAAATGTACCTATTTTACAAAACATTACAGATAGGTTCAGCGCTGAGTAAACTTGGAGTAACTTCTAGAACCTTCTAGAACTTTCCAGTAATATGAATAGTCGTATAAATACAGGGGCCTTAAGCTCACCAGTTAAGTTTAGTTCCAGCTGCCTAAGTGGATTCATATCTGAATTTTTCTGAGATGGCATCAAGAGGCTGCAAGCAACCGGCAGATGCATTGTACTATGTCTATGGCCATTTTATCAAGACAAGGGCAAAAAAGTACTTTGTGGAGTGTGGAAGATTCTGCTAAGATGTGTGAGGCCTACAAGGTATATTTCGGCATGCATGTCGGGGATCAAGATTAAACCTGGGCACCTCATTTCACCTGCGAGCAATGAAAAAACACTCTGGAAGGTAAGATGGACAATTGTTGCTCGGAATTTTATGTTATAGAATTTGTAAAAAAAAAAGAAATTGTAAAACATTTTTCTTTTAAAATGTTTTACAATTTTCAATGTTATTGAAAAAAATATATCTTATATGAAAAATGTTGCGAGAATCTCTTACACATTAGTGAAATAAATGTATTTTTGAAGGATGGTACAGAGGAAAAAAGAGAGCCATGAAGTTCACTATCCCAATAATTTGGTGGGAACCCACTGACCACTCAAGCAACTGCTACTTCTGCATAATGGACCCTTCCAAATGTCGGACTGGCATGAAGGCACCTGCTATTACGTATCCAGACCTTCCTTCATCCATCGCCCCGGTGCCACACTGCCATGAGCTCCCCGTACCCACTCCTCCGGAGAGAGAACATCCGCCTTTAGAAGAGAGCAGCAAGTCAGAGAGCGAGGAAGACGTTGTAGATCCACATGACAATTTAAGAGGTGGAGCTGAGGAGAGAAACCCATACTACCCCAACCAAAAAGACCTCAACGACTTGATCAGAGATCTTGGTCTCACCAAGTCCAATGCCGAGCTTTTTACGTCTAGGCTCAAGCAGTGGAACTTGTTGGATGAAAATGTGCAAGTCGCAGATCAGAGGAAGTATCACCAACCTTTTTGCAGCTTCTTCACCCATCAAGATGGGCTCTCCTTCTGCCACAATGTGACCAGTCTGTTCGAGGCAATCAGAATCGCCTGTAACCATAATGAGTGACACCTCTTCATTGATAGCTCATCCAGGAGCCTCAAAGCCATGCTGCTCCATAATGGTAACAAGTCTCTTCCCCTGGCTCACTCGGTGCACCTCAAAGAGGATTACAACAGCATCAAGACCTTGCTGGACGCTTTGAAGTATGATGAGTGCGGCTGGGAGGTCATCGGAGACTTCAATATAGTGGCATTCCTGATGGGTCTCCAAGGCGGTTTAACCAAGTTTCCCTGCTATCTTTGCCTTTGGGACAGCAGAGACACCAAGGCACACTACAACAGATGGGACTGGCCACAGCGAACCGAGTTGTCTGTGGGGAGGAACAACGTCAAGTGGGATCCAATGGTGGACCCCGGGAAGGTGCTTATGCCACCACTGCACATCAAATTGGGCCTTATGAAACAATTTGTCAGAGCTGTAGATAAGGAGTCAGCAGCCTTCAAGAACCTTCAAGACTTCTTCCCTCAACTGTCTGAGGCAAAGGTCAAAGCCGGTGTCTTCGTCGGACCACCGATAAAGAAGATCCTGGAGTGCAATGAATTCCCCAAGAAGCTCATGAGTAAGGATAAGGAGGCTTGGGACAGCTTTGTCGAAGTGGTTCGGGGCTTCCTGGGCAATCACAAGGTCGAAAGCTATGTCGAGCTGGTTGAGACTCTGGCGAAGAACTACAGCACAATAGGCTGGAGGATGTCCCTCAAAGTCCATATCCTTGATGCTCATCTTGATACATTCATGGAGAACATGGGAGCGTACTCGGAGGAGCAAGGCGAGCACTTCCACTAGGATATATTGGGCTTTAAACGCCGCTACCAAGGACAGTATAACGAGAACATGATGGGAGACTACATTTGGGGGCTGATTCGTGAAAGTGATTTACAGTATAATAGTAAATCTCGAAAAACTACTCACTTCTAAATATTTTGTAGTATTTTTTTGATTATTTAGTATAAATACATGTAAATTTTTATTCATATTTAGTTTTTTCCGACTTTACGTGGACGAACAGACACGAATTCGCCCGTTTTATCATTGAAAATAGGTACATTTCAAAATATAACTGTCCTGGTCACAAAAGCAAAGTTTGTGGGGAATAATATTCATTTTCTATACTTTTTAGGCATGAGCAATAAAAAAATATCACTTATGACCCAGGGAAAAAAATTGTGTTACATAGTGTAATGAGAGGAGTGAGTTGGATTCCTCGCCCAATCCACAGCGAGCGGTTTCGTTGACGGGAGGACGCCCCCCCCCTCCTCTACCACCTCCTCCTCTACCACCTCTCCTCCTCCATCCCCCTCCTCTGAACGAGGCGACCTCCGAGAGCAGCAGCAGCTCAGATTTCAGAATCTTTATTGCAGTTGGGTAAATTTCCCTCATAAAACTACCCTCATAATACTACCCTCATTAAACTAAACTACCCTCGTTAAACTACCCTCATTAAACTACCCTCATTAAACTACCTCGTTAAACTACCCTCGTTAAACTACCCTCATTAAACTACCCTCATTAAACTACCCTTATTACTCTTCTTGGTTCTTTCGGTAAAGTCACGAGAAAGGAAGTAATAAAATAATAAAAATAAAACAATAAAATAATTCTCACGACGTTTCGGCCACAACGCAAGCAGCCGTCCTCAGGTGAAAACCAGGTCTTTCGAGGCGACAGCGTCTGAATGAAACAGCACACGTGCTTGGAGCATATATATAAGCTGGGTTGGAAGGGGGGGAAAGGGCGCCTTGACAAAATAATTTGCATATCAAGAGGAATTTAGCATATTTATGGGAAATGCAGGTATGTGATTAGTACTACTTATGCCCGTACATTATGCAAGATTAGCAGCATCACAGGGAGGGGATAGGGGTAGCATTAATAAAGGGAAGAAGTGGTCATAGTATGTAGCTGCAGTAACTAAAACCACCACGTAAACAACTAAAGTATAAACTTCATAGTATCATCAGTATACTAAACATACTCTACAATAAGCTGAGTTACTAACAGTAAGTAATACATTACAATTCTACGTCGTAAAAAATATAATATGCTTCCATCTAAACTTTATTCTCTTACATCGCACGAGTCTACACCGTACTATATACTGCCATAGACAAACCCAAACATTAAATTATATACTGTATTGCTATAACCACCCTATACCTTATCCATTGTAATGTTACACTATGTATTATTATACCCACCCTAATGTATATCACACTGCTGTATATTCACTATACAATTACGATACTATATATTACTTTGTACATTGTATTAAGCATATAAATGTTTATACTATTTGTTATTATACACTGTACCGTTGACCGTCGTGTGAAAGATACTAAGAGGAAGCAACGAAATATGTCAATGGGAGGAAACTTGCAGCGGAGCAAAGAATCCATTCCCTGCGGAGAATACAATGCCAGTGAGTGGAACGCGGTCTGGAAGTCACCGTAAACGTGAACACAATCAGTTAAGATCCGAAATGCTTTATTACGTCGTTCCAATGATTGCTAAGCCAGAATCCATCTTATCGGTTGAAATTGTCTCTGTGTTTGTATATGTGGATCGCCTCATGAACGAATCTCTCATGGTAGCCAGATGGCTTGCAGAGAACCTCTGTCTTGGAGAAAATCAATATCATGTGAGCCCACTGAATTGTAACAGTAATCTGCTAAGGCTGAGGTGTTTGTCCTGCCGTGTTTCAAGTCTGCTTTATGTTCACGGATGCGGTCCGAGACATGTCGTTTGGTTTCTCCAATGTAACTGCTACCACAGAGGCAACTTAGTTTGTAGACGCCAGGGTACTGTATGTCTGGAACCACATCTTTTACAGACGGGACCAGATCACGGAGTTTATGTACTGTGTTGAATCGGACCTGGATCTTGTGTTTTATCAGGATTTTGGAGATCTTTTTTGTGACCCCAGCAATGTAGGGTAAGGTGATGGTCTTGAAAGACTCCTCAACAGGATCCCTCTTGATGGTTGGAGTGATGGCTTTGAGGATTGTGTAGTTGGAGTAACCATTAGCCTTAAGAGCTTGGCGTACGTGTTTGATTTCACTGGCAATGTGTTCCTGGTCGGATATGCATTGGGCTCTATGGTATAGAGTCTTGATGAGGGAATTCTTCTGGGATGGATGGTGGTGGGAATCCGGTTTTAGATAAGCATCCGTATGGGTGGCTTTCCTGTAGACAGAGTGGCTCATTGAACCATCATGTCTCCTTTTAATTAGGTTTTAGTTACTGCAGCTACATACTATGAACACGTCTTCCCTTTATTAATGCTACCCCTATCCCCTCCCTGTGATGCTGCTAATCCTGCATAATGCACGGGCATAAGTAGTACTAATCACATACCTGCATTTTCCATAAATATGCTAAATTCCTCTTGATATGCAAATTATTTTGTCAAGGCGCCCTTTCCCCCCTTCCAACCCAGCTTATATATATGCTCCAAGCACGTGTGCTGTTTCATTCAGACGCTGTCGCCTCGACAGACCTGGTTTTCACCTGAGGACGGCTGCTTGCGTTGTGGCCGAAACGTCGTGAGAATTATTTTATTATGTTTTATTTTTATTATTTTATTACTTCCCTTCTACGTGACTTTACCGAAAGAACCAAGAAGATGAATCCCTGCAGTCACAAAAGCTTTAAATCGAAATTTACCCTCATTAAATTACTCTCATTAAACTACCCTCATTAAACTACCCTCGTTAAATTACCCTCGTTAAACTACCCTCATTATACTACACTTATTAAACTACCCTCATTAAACTACCCTCATCAAATTACCCTCGTTAAACTACCATCGTTAAACTACCCTCATTAAACTACCCTCGTGAAACTATCCTCGTTAAACTACCCTCATTAAATTACCATCATTAAACTACCCTCGTTAAACTACCCTCGTTAAACTACCCTCATTAAACTACCCTCGTTAAACTACCCTCGTTAAACTACACTCGTTAAACTAAACTACCCTCTTTAAACTACCCTCATTAAACTACCCTCATTAAGCTACCCTCATTAAACTACCCTCGTTAAACTACCCTCGTTAAACTACCCTCGTTAAACTACCCTCGTTAAACTACCCCCGTTAAACTACCCTCGTTAAACTACACTCGTTAACCTCCCCTCGTTAAACTTCCCTCGTTAAACTACCCTCGTTAAACTACCCTCATAAAACTACCCTCGTTAAACTACCCTCGTTAAACTACCCCCGTTAAACTACCCTCGTTAAATTACCCTCGTTAAACTACACTCGTTAAACTACCCTCGTTAAACTACACTCGTTAAACTACCCTCGTTAAGCTACCCTCGTTAAGCTACCCTCGTTAAACTACCCTCGTGAAACTACCCTCGTGAAACTACCGTCATTAAACTACCCTCGTTAAACTACCCTCGTTAAACTACCCTCGTTAAACTACCCTCGTTAAACTACCCTCGTTAAACTACCCTCGTTTAACTACCCTCGTTAAACTACGCTCATTAAACTATGCTCGTTAAACTACCCTCATTAAACTACCCTCGTTAAACTACTCCCATCACGTTTACAGGTGGGCAGCAGTCCACTACCATCACGTTTACAGGTGGGCAGCGGTCCACTCCCATCACGTTTACAGGTGGGCAGCGGTCCACTACCATCACGCTGCAGGAAGCTGCTGCCCAACTTGAAACACGACGGTTTGCAATTTTCTTGGTATCGCCTCTTGATGCAAATGCCGGTCGACGGAGGCGCAGTGGTGTACTGGTTCGCGTTGTCCCTTCACATTCGGAATAATTTATCTACGTTCCATCTCAATTGTAAATGACAAAAAATAAGTTAATAAAGGTGTCCGGTTTGGTGGGATGGCAGTGCCTCCTGCAAACGCCGCCCATGCCAAAAACCGTTCTTGCGAAAAGGTAAAACTAATGTGATTAAATAAACCCATTATGAGACCTCCTTTGCCAGTAGCAAGATATAGTAATAGGTTTTTACCCTTTGATCTGGCAACAAAACTGACACCACGTCATCACGGCGGCGACCTGGTAAGTAGACGCCATCGGCCAAGCAATCGCCGATTTTTGGATCGAGTCCGAACAACTTTACGCAGAAACGCCGGCCACTCTTCAACAATGCCTGCCCATTTTTCGAGAGTTCACGTCCACAGGAGGCGACTGGACGGCGTTCCAGCCACCAAGAGGTGGTGGGATGGTCGGATGCTCAGGCACTACGGGTGCTCCCGGCCACCTTGGCCGATGACGCTCTCACCGCGCTTATCACCATCCCCAAGTGGCAAAGGGCGACTCTACAAGCGGCACTCCTGCGAATGTACGACATCTACGGACCTCCTTCAGACGTCCGCCACCATTTCTACGAGAGACGGCGCAACTCCAAAGAATCGCCACTTGCATTTCACACCGCTCTACTCGCCATGGCAAGGGCGGCTTACCCATGGATGGATGACGAGGCCATCAACGCTCTCGTCCTGCAGAAACTGCTGGAGTTGGCGCGTGAGCTACGCATTGTCATCCAGGCCGTGGACGACGAAAATATGTGCTCGCTGCGAGCAGTTCGGAGCATCCACGTTCACCGGCTGCTCCACCGGGACGCGACCATCACCGCCTCGGCTTCAACATCGGAGCCTGCCAGCAGGGACGACGGATTCTCCCCCGACCGAGCCTTCGCGGCGACCCGGGCAACGGGCCGCCGATCGTCCAACCACGCCGGGCGCCGCGACGACCAGCAGCGGGGACGGCCCTCTCCCCGTAATGATGTCACATGTTTCAACTGCGGCCGACGGGGCCACATATCCACCGACTGCCGTGCGCCTCGACAATGCTCCTCCGGATCCCGAGGCCAGGACTACAAGACGTCCATGGCATTGCGGCCCAATCAGGAAAGTCGCAACGCCTCTCACGCTTGGCCCTCACTCACACCATACACACCGTGACGCACCGTAAAAAATGCTCGCGATTCGGCGTATGATGCGCGGCGTCCCGGTGATTCTGCATGGACGCTCCGACCTGGGCAGTGGCCTGAGCTGGCCCATAGGGTAGTCGTGGCAACGGCGGGTTCCTCGGTAGTTGTTGGTTCAATCGAGGGAGTAGAATTTCGCGTTCTGGTTGATACTGGTGCATCAGCTACTATCATTTCTGATTTCAATTATAATATTCTGTCCGTGCGATGTCGGCCCTTGCAGCAGGTTTCTGTCCCGTGTTTTGCCATGAATGGGGATTCACTGGGCATTATCGGGCAAATTCATGCGCAAATTTCAATTGCCGATATCAAATTGGCTGGACCTATTTTGGTTTCCTCTTCCCTTACGGTGCTGTGCTTGCTGGGCATGGACTTCCTTGCGAAAATTCTGATTAAAATCCTTTGGAATAAAGGATGCATTGAACTCCCGTCGGGCCGTCGCATGGCATTTTTACCCTCGTCCACGCATCCACGCACAGCCAATGCCTCTGTGCATGCATTCGCTGCCTGCACAGTGCACATTCCGCCAGGAGCACAAATGCTCGCGCCCTTGCAATAAAAAACACGTTCGCTTCGGACGCCTCAGTACATGGCATTGTGTTGGGCCCTTCAAACAGGGCAATTAAGGGCCTGGAACTGGTAGCCACGCTGACCCTCATAGCGGCCGACAGGGAACCATTTCTGCAGGTCTTCAATGTCAGACTGTCCATGACCGTCGTTCCACAGTGGACCGTGCTCACTCACGCAATGCCGGCTCCCCTGGGGACCGAGGTCGTGGGACATGTGTATGATGGGCCACAGATTCAGCCTCCTTCCAAGTCGGATGAAGGATGGTTGGTTTCACTCTGCACAGACACTGGAGATTTGTCCAGGTCGCAGCAGACGAAATTGCATGCTCTTTTGTGGGAATTTTCCGAAGTATTCAGTGAATCTAAATTTGATATTGTTGCACCAAGCTGCTGCGTCACCACATTGATACTGGTGACGCTGCCCTGATCCGACAAAACCCATTTCGGCTCAGCCCAGCAGAGAAGCAGCATGTTAAATCGGCAGTTGATGGCATGCTGGCGCGCTGACATCATCTTTCCTTCAACTAGTCCCTGCGGTGCTCCAATAGTGCTGGTCAATAAGCATGATGGCAGTCTTCATTTTTGCGTCGATTTTCGGCGCCGGAATAAAATCTCGGTACCTGACACGTACCCTCTTCCACGTATGGACGAGTCATTAGATGCCCTGGCAGGGGCGTGTTACTTTTCCACCCTGAACCTTCTGTCGGGGTTTTGGCAACTTCCCCTTGACGAAGCGTCCAAACCAAAGAATGATTTTCGAACACCACAGGGCCTTTTCGAATTTAATAGGTTGCCCATGGGTCTCCACTCGGCCCCAGCGACATCCCAGAGGCTCAATAAGCTTGTCTTCGCTGGGCTCCAGTGGGACTCATGTCTCATTTACCTTGACGACGTCATTGTCTTTAGCCACACGTTCAATGAACACCTTGAGCGTCTGTGAGCTGTTTTCTTGAAAATGCGTGCTGCTAACTTAAAATTCAAGCTGTATAAATGTCATCTTCTGCGTGAGTCTGTGCGCTTTTTGGGCCACAGAGTCAGCCGCTCGGGAATCTCCACCGACCCCGAAAAAACCAAGTGCGTCAGCCAATGGCCTACCACTACCTCTGCAGGGGATGTTCACAGTTTTATTGGTTTCGCGTAGTATTACCGACGTTTTGTTGCTGGCTTCGCGACGATCGCCAAGCCACTTCATGCCCTCATGTCAAAAGAGGTTAAGTTTCATTGGGGAGACGCCAAACAGGCCGCGTTTGATTCCCTGCGTGATGCACTCATGAAGGCACCGCCCCTGGCTTACCCCGATTTCTCCGAACTATTCATACTAGACACCGACGCCAGCAACACTTGGATTGGCGGGGTGCTGTCCCAGAATATTGGTGGCATTGAAAGGGTCATTACTTACGGTAGCAGGGTGTTGTCTCCTGCCGAGCAACGCTATTGTGTAACCCGACGCGAGCTGCTGGCCATTGTATTCTTCATTCAACATTACAGGCCGTACCTGTATGGTCAGCATTTTACCGTTCGGTCTGACCATTTGGCGCTGCAGTACACTCTGTACGTTGATCAACCGTCTGGCCAGCTTTCTCGGTGGCTCGAAGTCCTCCAGGACTATAATTTCACTGTTACTAATGCCAATGCATTGTCTCGCCTCCCGCCGGTGCAAAAATTTGCATGTTTTTTGGGGTCTGGCCATTGCAAGCCGCCACTGACTGATCCGGCCGTGCCTCTCGCGACAGTGGCCGCCGCGCTTCCCTCCGAATCAGCTCCGATGGCCGTCCATGCAGGTCCAACAGCCAGCGATGACTTGCTGGGGCTGACATTGGCTGAATGGGGTCGGCACCAGATAGACGACGCATCGTTGTTGGCTCTGCGCCGTCGCACAAATAATGTGGCTCCACGTCAAGGAAAGTTCAATTCATTCATTATACGGCACGGCTTACTCATGCACTGGGATGCTGATTCGTGCCAATACAAAATCGTGGTGCCCTCGGCCTTGAGGGGTAAGGCCGTGTGGGCAGCACACAAACGATTGTTGCACCTGGGCGTTCACAAAACCATCGGGTTGTTGCGGTTGCAATTTTTCTGGCCAGGCATGCTATGCTACGTGACCGATATTCTGCTGGGTTGCATCAAATGCGCACGGCGAAAGACGCCGGCGAAACCCGCATGCCCACCCTTGCAACCCATTTCAGTATCCCGCGTAAACGAGCTGGTGGTTCTTAAAATTTTGGGACCCTTTCCTACTACGCCGCGTGGTAACAAGTACCTTCTGGTTGTGGTGGAGTATTTTACACGTTGGCCCATGGCCTGGGCCCTCCCCAACCAGTCGGCAGCAGCCGTCATGGACGCCTTTGTTCAGGGCG
This sequence comes from Entosphenus tridentatus, assembly GCA_014621495.2. NCBI lineage: Eukaryota > Metazoa > Chordata > Hyperoartia > Petromyzontiformes > Petromyzontidae > Entosphenus > Entosphenus tridentatus. Next base: position 21,814 of record JAAXLI020001637.1, read on the forward strand.
ACATCCTGAACAAGGGCGCTCCAGAGCGGCTGTTGACCGACCAGGGAAGAAATTTCTCAGGTGCCCTGTTAAACGATGTGTGCCGCCTGTTGGGCACAATGGTGTGCACTTCGTCCTACCACCCTCAAACCGACAGCATGGTAGAGCGCCTGCATAGAACCCTCACTTCTATGCTATGCCACCAGGTTGACGAATCCCACCTTGATTGGGACTTACAGGTTCCGGGGGTCCTCACCGCATCCCGCGTGGTGCCACATGCGGCGACGGGTTTTCCCTCGTTCTTTCTAATGTATGGTAGGGATGCCATTCCCCCCGCCGCAGAAATCTAAACTCACCAACCACCTGCACTTCAACCTCCGTAAGCTGGCTGAGGCGTGTGAGGCTGCTACCGAAAATTTAGCCTGCCACCAGCGGGCGAATTCAAGGCTGCATGCCCCTCGGATGTCCACGCATGAGTGGACGCCGGGGGACAGAGCATGGATTCATTGCCCCCAAGTGCCGGTGTCTACATCGGCAAAACTTATCAAACCATGGCGGGTCCGGTCGAGGTGGTCGAGGTTGTGCGATCACAATGCATTAAAATCCGTTGCAGACGGCGTCGCTGGTTCGGTTGAAACCCTTCGTCGCGCCGCTCATTCCTTGATCACACACACATCACGGGGGCCGAGCGTGCGACGCGTCCAACGAGCCAGGTGATGCCCCGTTGGTGCCTAACCCTCAGCACAGACGTGTCCTTCCTCCTGCAGATGACGTGGGAGTAATGGAACCGTGCAGGCCACGGTCGGCCACGGTGGACATCGAATCGTCAGCGGTCTCCACGGAGATGCCTCCTGACCCACCTGATGCTCTGGTTGATTCCTCTGTTCCTCCTGCGCCGCCGGAGATGCCACTCGTCCCTTACGATGGCCCCGCAATACACACGCGTGCTAAATCCCGTCAGTTCTCATGATAGCCTCCCTACTCCCTCATGCGTGGAAGGGGTTCTTACTTTTCACGACACGGTCCCATTCCTAAATCGTTCTTGCATTGCCCGTTGGCTGCTGTCACATCACGCGCGTCTGCTCGGATATTCTTCGACTTACCATGTACATACGTTGTGTTTGTAAGGGGGGTATTTATATTAGGTGTTCTTGTTACGTTCGCAAGGCACACACATTTGGCTTGCATGTTACCATGTATTTTTTCTATTGTTATAGCCAGGACGGCTGAGCCTTTCAAAGGGGGGGCGGGGGTGATGTTAGAGGTGATAGCCACTCACCATTCAGTAACCTGCAGTACCACTGAGTGTCAACGATGTGCAGCAGTGTTACTTCCCTGAAGAAAT
>JAAXLI020001638.1:0-10780 GCA_014621495.2 Entosphenus tridentatus
CTTATATACATTCATTACCACCATACACCCGTGCGCTGTTCTATCGCGTCGCCTTCCCCGGATCGAACACGTATATTCCTCGCCCATATGATTTAGCAGGCCAGTTAACATGTGCATGGCCCTCCTTCTCTATACCCGCCGGTCCCCTCGCTACTCTACGCCGGGTAGGGGCCATTTCCACTTCACACTTGCGGCTTTGTATCCCAGCCTAACCCGATCTACTTCGATCACTCTTTCTAGCAACCTCCTCGCCCAGTAGCACACCCCCAAAGGTGATATAGGGGACCCTTTTCTGCGGGCTCCCCATAAGGCTTCCTTTGTCGCGCCTATTATGGCCCACGTTCGATCTCTGTTATCTCCCCGCACCTCCCTTAAGACTCCCCACATAATGTCCCGGCTTGTCACCTGCGACGGGTAAAACCAAGACAACAGTAGACTGCTCTGTCTCCACACCTCCTGTGCGAAGGGACACTTCACCATGACGTGCACCGCGTCCTCGTCTGTGCTGCAGCCCCTCGGGCATTTGGGAAAATGTGCCATTCGGCGGGAAAACATGAAGCCCCTCGTCGCTAATCTATCCCATACCGCCAACCAGGACAGATCTCTCCGTTCTTTTGTGAGTGCCGTTGATGAGATGTTCTTCCACACTTGGCAGTACATAGTCCTCTTTGCGCCCATTACCCCCTCGCAAGCCTCCCCTTCATTTATTTCGGCCAGTACCTCCTTGGAGTTCCACGGTCCCCCTCTCTGACTCAAATTGTACTTTTTTTATGTAGTCTCCCACCGCCGCATTCAGCCATCCTTGTGGCCAGGCCAAGGGCGTGCCCGCCGGTAGTTGGGTCATCCCAAGCCCCCTCAGGAGCCACGTCAGGCGATACCTTAAATAACAAGCGACCTTCCCCCGGGGTTCTTCGGAAAAGAATAGCCTCAAGGTGTTGCACACAAAAATTGAGGACAGCACACGTGCAATATTTGGGGCGCCCTTCCCCCCGTTCTCGATGCGTTTACACATCACCACCCTCTTCACTCTATCCATCCCGCCTCCCCAAATGAATCTAAACAACAGCAATTCCAGGATTCTTGCCTCCCTCCTACCTGGCGGGTACACATATGCGAGGTAGTTGAGTGTTGGTAAAACCACCACCCTCACTACCAGAATCCTCCCTTCCATCGTGAGCCGTCTCCCGGCCCACTTGCCTAACTGTCCCATTACCTTTCGATTTAAAGCTTTCGTGACTGCAGGAATTCATCTTCTTGGTTCTTTCGGTAAAGTCACGTAGAAGGGAAGTAATAAAATAATAAAAAGTAATAAAACATAATAAAATAATTCTCACGACGTTTCGGCCACAACGCAAGCAGCCGTCTTCAGGTGAAACCAGGTCTGTCGAGGCGACAGCGTCTGAATTAAACAGCACACGTGCTTGGAGCATATATATATATAAGCTGGGTTGGGAGGGGGAGGGGAAGGGGAAGGCGCCTTAACAAAATAATTTGCATATCAAGAGGAATTTAGCATATTTATGGGAAATGCAGGTATGTAATTAGTGCTACTTGTGTCCGTGCATTATGCAGGATTAGCAGCATCCAAGGGAGAGGATATGGGAAATGCAGGTATGTGAATAGTGTTACTTTGTCCGTGCATGATGCAGGATTAGCAGCATCACAGGGAGGGGATCGGGGTAGCATTAATAAAGGGAAGAAGTGTTAATAGTATGTAGCTGCAGTAACTAAAACCACCACGTAAACAACTAAAGTATAAACTACATAGTATCATAATTATACTAAATATACTCTACAATAAGCTGAGTTACTAACAGTAGGTAATACATTACAATTCTACGTCGTAAAAATATAATATGCTTCCATCTAAACTTTATTCTCTTACATCGCACGAGTCTACACCATACTATATACTGCCATAGACAAACCTAAACATTAAATTATATACTATATTGCTATAAACCACCCTATAACTTATCCATTGTAATATTACACTATGTATTATTATACCCACCCTAATGCATATCACACTGCTGTATATTCACTATACAATTACGATACTATATATTACTTTGTACATTGTATTAAGCATATACATTTTCAAACTATTTGTTATTATACAGTGTGAAAGATACTAAGAGGAAGCAACAAAATATGTCAATGCAGCAGAGCAAAGAATCCATTCCCCTGGGAGAATACAATGCCAGTGAATGGAACGCGGTCTGGAAGTCACCGTAAACGTGAACACAATCAGTTAAGATCCGAAATGGTTTATTACGTCCTTCCAATGATTGCTAAGCCAGAATACATCTTCTCGGTTGAAATTGTCTCTGTGTTTGTATATGTGGATAGCCTCATGAACAAATCTCTCATGGTAGCCAGATGGCTTGCAGAGAACCTCTGTCTTGGAGAAGTCAATATCATGTGAGCCCACTGAATTGTAACAGTGATCTGCCACGGCTGAGGTGTTTGTCCTACCGTGTTTCAAGTCTGCTTTATGTTCACGGATGCGGTCCGAGACATGTCGTTTGGTTTCTCCAATGTAACTGCTACCACAGAGGCAACTTAGTTTGTAGACGCCAGGGTACTGTATGTCTGGAACCACATCTTTAACAGACGGGACCAGATCACGGATTTTATGTACTGTGTTGAATCGGACCTGGATCTTGTGTTTTATCAAGATTTTGGAGATCTTTTTTGTGACCCCAGCAATGTAGGGTAAGGTGATGGTCTTGAAAGGCTCCTCAACGGGATCCTTCTTGATAGTTGGAGTGATGGCTTTGCGGATTGTGTAGTCGGAGTAACCATTAGCCTTAAGAGCTTGGCGTACGTATTTGAGTTCACTGGCAATGTGTTCCTGGTCGGAGATGCATTGGGCTCTATGGTATAGAGTCTTGATGAGGGAATTCTTCTGGGATGGATGGTGGTGGGAATCCGGTTTTAGGTATGCATCCGTATGGGTAGCTTTCCTGTAGACAGAATGGCTCATTGAACCATCAGGTCTCCTTTTAATTAGGACATCCAAAAAGGGTAGCTTGCCATCTTTTTCGACCTCCCAACCCAGCTTATATATATGCTCCAAGCACGTGTGCTGTTTAATTCAGACGCTGTCGCCTCGACAGACCTGGTTTCACCTGAAGACGGCTGCTTGCGTTGTGGCCGAAATGTCGTGAGAATTATTTTATTATGTTTTATTCTTTTTATTCTTTTATTACTTCCCTTCTACGTGACTTTACCGAAAGATCCAAGAAGATGTCCCATTACCTGCTTTATCCTCCCGTCCCAGTTTCGTTCCGCCGACCTCTCTCGGCAAAAAGACACTCCCAAGACCTTGACTTCCTCCGTCTTTATCCCCAACTCAGGCGGCCGGCCCTCAAATAGTCTCGGGTCCCCGAAGGCCATCAATTCGCTCTTTCTCGCGTTCACCTTCAAGCCGGAGGCCAGGCCGAAGCGGTTTGTCTCCTTCATGGCTCCCCACACTGATGCCACGTCCCTACAGAGCACGACTACGTCATCCATATATAGCGCCACCTTCCCCTGTTCCTTATTCCCGGGGATGGTCACTCCCTTAATCTCCTCATTGTTTCTCATTGCCTGTGCAAGGGGTTCCATACACATTACAAATAGAACTGCGGACATCGGGCACCCCTGTCTCACCCCTGACTCTACTGGAATTGTCCCCGAGAGCTCCCCATTTATCAGTAGTCTGGTCTTGAGCCCTTGGTAAAGACGTCTCACCCAATCGACCAAGAGTCCCCTCACCCCTATTTTTTCCAACACTCCGAACATGTACTCGTGCGAGAGGCGGTCGAAAGCCTTCTCAAGATCCATGCTAAGAAGCCCTAGGGGGCATCCCCTCTCTCCTTCTACCTTTATTGCCTCCCTTAATAAAATCAGGGAGTCCGAAATCCTCCTTCCTGGCACCGCACACGTCTGGTCGGGTTCGACTACTCCCTCCACCACCTTCCCCAGGCGCGTCGCAGCTATTTTTGCCATGATCTTGTAATCCGAGTTCAGGAGCGTAACTGGACGCCAGTTTCCCAACTCTCTCCGGTCCCCCTTCTTCTTATACATCAGCGTGATGAGCCCCTCGCACATTTCTTCTGGCACCAGTCCACCTTCCAGCATTTTCCTATACATCTGCAGCATGTCCCCTTTCATTAAATCCCAGAATGTAATATAGAATTCTGCTGGAATTCCATCCAGTCCTGGCGTCTTATTCCTATTCTGCCTCCTCACTGCCTCCACTTCCTCCATCTGGATCCTCCCTCCCAGTACCTCTGGGTCCTTAACCTCATGTCTTAGCTCCCCTAGTAGTGCCTCCCTTATTCCCTTATCCGTTCCCTTCCTCCCATACAACTCCCCATAGTACTCCTCCGCTATCTCTATCATACCCTCTGTCGTTGCCTGCCTGCCTCTGACCCGACTCACCAATTCATTAAGTGTGTTGTCTCCTGCCTTGCATTTCTTAAAGAAGAAACTCGTACATTTCTCTCCCTGTTCCGTTGCCCTGACCCTTGCCCTGTATGCCATTTGTTTGACTCTTTTCTCCAATACCGAGGATAACCTTCCCTTTAATCTCCGTATATCCTCACCCACCGGGAATCCCAGCTCAAGTAACCTGTGCTTCTTCTCGATTCTAGTGTTCCACAGCTGCAGTTCCCTGTTTACACTCCTCCTTCTACTATGTGTCTGGAAGAGGGCCTTTATCCGGCCCTTCACCATGCTCCACCACTCCACCCTCGTGGCAAAACATTCCTGCAGGGTCGTCCAGTCTTCGTACTTCCTTACAAAGTCTTCCACGACCCTTCTGTCTTCCGACAGGCTTACATTCATTTTCCAGGTTCCCTTCCCCATCTTCAGGCCACCTGGAATACCGAGCCTTGCCTTCACCAAATTGTGATCTGACAAGGGGAAGAGTTCCAGGTCTGCTCCATCCACCTTCACATTGGCAGACACAAAGATGAAATCTATTCGTGATTGCGTTCTACCGCCTTTATCCGACCACGTGTATCCCGGTCTCACCAGGTGTACCTTTCTGAAGGTGTCAGTCATTTTAAAATCCTCTATCAGCTCCTTCAACTTCCTAGAGGAAGGGTCGAGCCTCCTCCTCCCAGCCACCAATAATAGGTCTGCCAGGCACAACGGGCAGTTAAAATCACCCCCCATTAGGACTTGCCGTCTCGTCACGAGCAGGGTCGCTACATTATTCCATAGGTCCACTCTTTCTGTGCACGTCGTGGGGGCGTACACATTTATTAGTCTCAGGTCTGCCTCTCCATAAGACACGTCCACATAATGGAGGCGGCCCGGGATCACCTCTTGGGATCCGACTATCTGTATACCCCTCCTGCCTAGGAGGGTAACCACCCCCGTGCATCGATTTTCATTACTCCTGGACCAAAAGTAGTAGCCATCCCAGCTCTCCAACAGCTCCTCCCAGCCCAGGGTGTATGGTAGGTGGCATTCCTGGAGGAAGACCACCTCCCACTTGGAAGCTTGTAGTAGTTGTATTATTGCTCCTCTCCTTCCCTTTCCCTTCAAACCTCTCACATTTACGGACGCCACGGAAAGATCCATGTTGGGATGTGTCTCAGTCCGAATCGGCCTTCTCCGCTCGCCCTCCGTAGCAGTCTTCATTCACCAGTTCCCGTAATTTCATTTTGCCCCTTGCTCTCAAGGGTTTCACCCTGCGCCGGCTCCCCACCATTTCCTTCATCCCCTCCGTGTCCAGCGAGGAGTCCGAGGGTCCCGAGCTGTCTGAAGGGGCGATTCTTTTTAGCGCTCTCTGTATCCTCCTTTTTATTCCGATTGGTCCCTCCCATTTTTCTCGCTATCGCTATCGCCTTCCTCCTGTTGTCGTTCCCCTTTTTCTTAATCCTCCTCCACTACCTCCGCCCAGTCTTCCACGGTCTTCTTGGTGATGCTTTCCATGCCGTTGCTCCCCTTCCCCGTCAGCCCCGCTTCCTGCTCGCTCGATGTTGATTCTGCTCTTTCTGCATGCCTCTCCCCTTCTCCCCCTCCGTCCGTCGCTGGTAGCTGCTGCTCGGCCACCTCCCCTCATTCTTCCCTCACCGGTTCCTTATCCGGGTCCAGTTTGGTCCCACCCCCTTCCTCATCCCCCATTCCTCCTGCCCTGTACGCCCTAACCTTGTTGGCGTACGACTCTGGACAATTTTTGTACAGATGTTCTCGGCTACCGCAGAGGTTACATCGTGCCGGAACACTGCATTCTTATACCTCGTGGTCCAGTGCCTTGCATCTATAGCAGACGTTTGTCTTGCACGCTGCAGCCAGGTGACCACTTCCCCCACACCTCCTACACAGTTTAGGTTGTCCGGCATACACAACATATCCTCGGTTGCCTCCTATGTTCAGGGCACTCGGGATGTGTCTCAAAGTCCCTCCCTCTGTTTTCAACTGCACCCTCCATTGTCTTGCCCCTGCCCATATCCCCATTGAGTCCCTCACCTTTTTACAGCCAGACAGTACCGAGCAGTGCTGTCTTAGACAAACCTCCACGTCGTGGTCATGTAGGGCTTCATTGTATAGGAAAATAGTCACTACCTTCGTGTCTAGCTCTGATAACAGTTGAAGCTTCATTGATGTCAATGGCTTCTCCTCCGCTTTTTCCTCAAAGCGGGTCATAAATCTTTGTAGCAGGGGGTTTGAGTTAAAGCTTACATCAAACGCCCTCCCTCCCGGCAGGGTTATCAAACAGTACAAGTCTGTCGGTTCTATTTGTAGCAAGCCCATCATTATAGACCGTACAATGGTCGCACGGTCGATGGTCACTTCTTCTGCTACCTATTCCTTCATCACTACTCTGACACATTTCGATTTAAAGCTTTCGTGACTGCAGGAATTAATCTTCTTGGTTCTTTCGGTAAAGTCACGTAGAAGGGAAGTAATAAAATAATAAAAATAATAATAAAACATAATAAAATAATTCTCACGACGTTTCGGCCACAACGCAAGCAGCCGTCTTCAGGTGAAACCAGGTCCGTCGAGGCAACAGCACCCGAATGAAACAGCACACGTGCCTGGAGCATATATATAAGCTGGGTTGGGAGGGGGGGGTGAAGGGGGGGGGCGCCTTAACAAAAGAATTTGCATATCAAGAGGTATGTAATTAGTGCTACCTGTGTCCGTGCATTATGCAGGACCAGCAGCATCCAAGGGAGAGGACATGGGAAATGCAGGCATATGAATAGTGCCACTTTGCCCGTGCATGATGCAGGATTAGCAGCATCACAGGGAGGGGATGGGGGTAGCATTAATAAAGGGATGAAGTGTTAACAGTATGTAGCTGCAGTAACTAAAACCACCACGCAACAACTAAAGTATAAACTACATAGTATCACAATTATACTAAATATACTCTACAATAAGCTGAGCCACCAACAGCAGGTAATACATTACAATTCTACGTCGTAAAAAATATAATATGCTTCCATCTAAACTTTATTCTCCCACATCGCACGAGTCTACACCGCACTATACACTGCCATAGACAAACCCAAACATTAAATTATATCCTGTATTGCTATAAACCACCCTACAGGAAAGCTACCCATACGGATGCATACCTAAAACCGGATTCCCACCACCATCCATCCCAGAAGAATTCCTTAATCAAGACTCTATACCATAGAGCCCAATGCATCTCCGACCAGGAACACATTGCCAGTGAACTCAAATACGTACGCCAAGCTCTTAAGGCTAACGGTTACTCCGACTACACAATCCGCAAAGCCATCACTCCAACTATCAAGAAGGATCCCGTTGAGGAGCCTTTCAAGACCATCACCTTACCCTATATTGCTGGGGTCACAAAAAAGATCTCCAAAATCCTGATAAAACACAAGATCCAGGTCCGATTCAACACAGTACATAAAATCCGTGATCTCGTCCCGTCTGTTAAAGATGTGGTACCAGACATACAGTACCCTGGCGTCTACAAACTAAGTTGCCTCTGTGGTAGCAGTTACATTGGAGAAACCAAACGACATGTCTCGGACCGCATCCGTGAACATAAAGCAGACTTGAAACACGGTAGGACTAACACCTCAGCCGTGGCAGATCACTGTTACAATTCAGTGGGCTCACATGATATTGACTTCTCCAAGACAGAGGTTCTCTGCAAGCCATCTGGCTACCATGAGAGATTCGTTCATGAGGCTATCCACATATCCAAACACAGAGACAATTTCAACCGAGAAGATGGATTCTGGCTTAGCAATCATTGGAAGGACATAATAAACCATTTCGGATCTTAACTGATTGTGTTCACGTTTACGGTGACTTTCAGACCGCGTTCCATTCACTGGCATTGTATTCTCCCAGGGTAATGGATTCTTTGCTCTGCTGCATAGACATATTTTGTTGCTTCCTCTTAGTATCTTTCACACTGTATAATAACAAATAGTTTTAAAATGTATATGCTTAATACAATGTACAAAGTAATATATAGTATCGTAATTGTATAGTGAATATACAGCAGTGTGATATACATTAGGGTGGGTATAATAATACATAATGTAACATTACAATGGATAAGGTATAGGGTGGTTTATAGCAATACAGGATATAATTTAATGTTTGGGTTTGTCTATGGCAGTGTATAGTGCGGTGTAGACTCGTGCGATGTGGGAGAATAAAGTTTAGATGGAAGCATATTATATTTTTTACGACGAAGAATTGTAATGTATTACCTGCTGTTGGTGGCTCAGCTTATTGTAGAGTATATTTAGTATAATTGTGATACTATGTAGTTTATACTTTAGTTGTTGCGTTGTGGTTTTAGTTACTGCAGCTACATACTGTTAACACTTCATCCCTTTATTAATGCTACCCCCATCCCCTCCCTGTGATGCTGCTAATTCTGCATCATGCACGGGCAAAGTGGCACTATTCACATGCCTGCATTTCCCATGTCCTCTCCCTTGGATGCTGCTGGTCCTGCATAATGCACGGACACAGGTAGCACTAATAACATACCTCTTGATATGCAAATTCTTTTGTTAAGGCGCCCCCCCCCCCTTCACCCCCCCTCCCAACCCAGCTTATATATATGCTCCAGGCACGTGTGCTGTTTCATTCGGGCGCTGTCGCCTCGACGGACCTGGTTTCACCTGAAGACGGCTGCTTGCGTTGTGGCCGAAACGTCGTGAGAATTATTTTATTATGTTTTATTATTTTTATTATTTTATTACTTCCCTTCTACGTGACTTTACTCTGACACAATTATGTCGTTTGACATGAGGTGGTGTCAGACTCACCCCTGCCCCGCCTCGCCATTTCCCGGTTCGTTCCCTGGGTCTCCCAGCTCCCACCGGTCTAACGTCCACTGTCGCGTTCTCCCTCCGGGCCTCCCACTGCCCCAGGGTTGCTGGCGTCTCCCTGGCTTCGCTCCCCACCCTCCGCTCGGGGGCACCCACCTCTCTGTCTTCCGACGTCATACCTTTTTCTCTGCGGCCTCCCTCACCCACTCCATCAGCTCCCGCCCTCCTCTCCATTTCCTCCATCCTCTCCTTCTGCCGTGCCTCCGCCGCGTTCCTCTCCATCCATCTCCGTGCCTCCTCCACGCATCCCCCTGCTGTCGGCGGGTCGGTCTGGTTGCCCCAGTCCCCTCCGGCAGCGCAGGTGGTGTCGGTGGCCCTCTGCTTTCGCCGCGTCTTCTTCTTGTCTCCTGCAGTCACCGTCTGGCCGACTCTGTCGTCCCAGGCTCCCTCAGCAGTGCAGGTGACGTTCATTTCTCTTGGCGCTCTCCCTGCTTCCTTTTAATCTGCTGCGGGCATAAGCTGGGTGGCTCGGTCATCCCGGTCTCCTTCAGCAACTCGGGTGGCCCTCTTGGTCCTTGACTCTCGCCATTTCCCTTCTTCGTCTGTTGCGATCTCCGTCTCCATTCTCCAACAGTCCCCGCTTCTTGGCAGCGTGGTTATCCCTGGCCACGTGGTCAGGGCCCTCGCAGGCCTCGGGGCTGGTGGCTAGGTCTCACTTGAGATCCGGACGGGCTGGAAGGAACACCTCGGTGCTCCTGGTGTCCCCCCTGGCAAGCCAGGGGCCCCTCCTCATCGGGCAATTCGCCAGAATGGTGAGGCTCTGCTCTTGCTCCCGGTCTTAAATAGAGCAGCAGCAGGGTGACGTCATCATTTAACTCATCAGATGCAACGATTTGAGGCGGAAGGGGGGTATTGTAATTATATACTAGATTAGTAATCAGGCAATTGTTACGATGTGAGTTGTAGATTAGTAATCAGTTGTAATGTGTGTTATTGTAATTATATGCTACGTTAATAATCAGTTAATTAGTATTTGTTTCCCCTATAAGGAATTGTAATATGTATTATTTTATAATACGCTTCCAGGACGCACTAAGCCTGTAGCTGTCTGAGCGGTTAAAGTTATTTCTGTTTCTCTCAATTTCAATGGATTCTCTAATTAGTCTTTGCCAGTAGTAACTAGTTTTACACAACACTTCAACGTTATCAAAATCAATTGAGTGTCCCTGTTGGCAACCATGTTCTGCAACTGCCGACAGTTGTCTTTGAGATAATTCTAGATTTGAAGCTTTCGTGACTGCAAGGATTCATATTCTTGGTTCTTTCGGTAAAGTCACGTAGGTAAAAAATTAAATTAATAAAAATAAAACAATAAAAAATCACAACGTTTCGGAGGCAACACAAGCCTCCGTCATCAGGTGGGACCGTCACAGCCAGATTAGCTGCATCAAGTGAGGCAGGGATTCAGGATGTAAGCCCTTAAAAGCAAGTTGAGG
>JAAXLI020001638.1:10880-23062 GCA_014621495.2 Entosphenus tridentatus
GTACGTGATCATGTGTATGTACAAGCACCTGTTGGTACACATGATAGAAAAGAAACGAAAATGCCCATGTTTATACCAGTGTTGGCTGAACAATAAAGACAGGCACTATTTTACTTTACTTTACCGAGTGTTAACATCCCCAGTGTTTAACAGTACTCTCTTTATTGTTCAGCCAGCACTGGTATAAACATGGGCATTTTCGTTTCTTTTCTATCATGTGCACCAACAGGTGCTTGTACATACACATGATCACGTACAGGGCGGGGGGGGGGCCCCCGTCACCCTTTCCGCCCAACACAACAATAGGTGCCACGTCCACATCGCCGACTTTCGGCCCCGCCCCCCTCCCCCTCCCGTTACGTTCCTTCTTTTAGCCCCGCCCCCCTCCCTCCCGATACGTCCCATTCATTGGCTACCACATTCTGATGACCCCCCCCCCTCTCCTCCCCTCCTCAACTTGCTTTTAAGGGCTTACATCCTGAATCCCTGCCTCACTTGATGCAGCTAATCTGGCTGTGACGGTCCCACCTGATGACGGAGGCTTGTGTTGCCTCCGAAACGTCGTGATTTTATATTGTTTTATTTTTATTAATTTAATTTTTTACCTACGTGACTTTACCGAAAGAACCAAGAATATGTCTTTGAGATAGTTTAATATTTCTCTGGTGTTCTTTTAGTCTTACACTAATGTTACGCCCCGTCTGTCCAATATAGCATCTGCCTACTAAACCATTAATCCGATATACACCTTCTGTTGATAATTTAGGTAATTCGTCTTTAGTGCAAGTTACTAGTTTTTGAATTTTGTGTACTGTACCAAATCTTACTGTAATGTTTTGCTTTTGCAAAACACGGGCTAATTTGTCAGCTAATCCTGAGCTATATGGTCTTTTAATTGTTTTAACAATCTGATCGCTTTCAGCAGTGTTGCTTTGCGATCGTGATTTGGCATTTAGTGCTCTGTTAATTTGAGCATTATTGTAGCCATTCTGTCTTAGTGCTTCTTTAACATGTTTAATCTCTCTTACTAGACTTTCACGGCGCTGTGACCTGGGTTGAGATTACATGGTCACGGTGGGGGTTATCCAGCCACCACGGTTAAAACGCACCCCCCCACACACGGATCGGCAGGCGGGCAGGGGGGGGGGCGCAGCCACGAACGAAGGGAGAAACCAGGGCGGGCGGCTGATTAGCATAGCAGGTGTGCTCGGGGACCGCCGCCGCGCGGCAGCCAGCGGCAGGCCCTTTGTTACGGAAACCGCGGCTGATTAGCATAGCAAAGGCGCTCGTGGACCGCCGGCCCCCAACAATTTGGTGTCAGAAGCGGTACGATCCCCCGCACCTCCAAGGGAAAGAGGCGCCCCACCCCAAGCTAAGGTAAGATGTGTGTTCACCGGCCGAGGTATTCCTTCATGGAAGTCGTTCGCCCCCAACAGCACAGGTACTAAGAATTTTAATGGCTGGACAGACGCGGAGGCGTTAGAGCAGCTTAATATGCATTTGGATGGATGGGCAGCCGACTTTGTGGAAGCCTTACCCGCGAGTACACAAACACAGTGGGGGGAAGTAATACGCCGGCTCGACCTGCGCTTCGGCATGAAGAATGAGGAGGTGCAGGCGGCCTTAGGGGCGCGCCGCCGCCACATTCGCTAACACAGATCGCACACCCGGGGTACGCGATGGAGAAGATTGAGGATTTCGCCGCCCAGAGGATCAAGCAGTATTTGGCTCGCACCTCGTGGTGGCAGCCCAATGTAGACTCTGCACGCCTTCTCTTTGACACCCTTGTCGAGCGCGTGCATGCATGTGAGAGACTCTCTGATGAGCGCACACAGTTCCGAGGGCAGGGACGGGAGGGCACCATAGCGAGCCTACTCCCAGACGAGGAAGAGGAGCTCGCCATCGCGGTAAGGGGACGGGCGAGGGAGCCTCAGAGATCCCACGAGACAACCCGGGGTGGGTAGCCGGGATACAGACCGGAATAGGAGATATCGCCGGCTGAGTAAACCGAATTGACGATAAGGTAACCCAAGGTCGGTGAGAGGATAACCCAAGTAGAAAATAAATGAGCCGAAATATGACCAAGCTGCAGTCCTCCATTCAGACCATCCAGTCCGAGGTGGGGGAGCTACGCTCCACGGTAGGAGGGCTAACTAGAAGGGTAGCCTGACTAGAAGTAGAGTCTGGGCAGCGACACACTGGGGGGAGAGGAAGCGGGCAAGGAGCCCACTACAGAGCCGCCACCCTTCCCCGGGCATGTTATATTTGCGACCGTCGAGGGCATCTCATGAGAGACTGTCCTGAGCTCGCCCGTTCTAGGCAGGCGCGGGGGTTAAACTCCAACGCCCCCTAGAGCGTGGACCAACTAGGGGTGCAATCGACGCGGTCCTGATACAAATAGACGATAATGAGAATAATAGCGAGCGAGTGACCTCAACACAGATCCCAGCAACAACACCCAAGGGCGCGGTGACTCCTGGCGACTTGCTGCGGGAACTGGTGGCAGGAATCACGGGGGCTACATCGCTGGTGGAAGGGCAGGTCAATGGGTGGCGTACCCAGATCCTGCTGGATACGGGGGCGGTAGCCTCACTCGTGAGCGCAGCGCACTGCAGCATGATCGGGGTCGATGTGAGCCACCTGCAGGCCCAGGACCACGCGCTGCACACGGCGATTTGAGCCGGAATGGGGCTACTGGGGAGAACCACCCTGGAGGTCCGCATAGGCAGCCAGGTGTGCACCCAGGAGTTCTACGTCTCGAGTGTGTTGTGCCACGAGTGTATTGCAGGTACCGACCTCCTGGAAAAGCTGGGACTCAACGTGCAACCCCGCCAGTGGTGCGCCACCATGGAGAGCAGCGGGGAGCGGACACCATTCCTGGGACGAGAGCCGAATCGACCCCTCTTCGCACACATGGCCGCTACCCTGATGACGGCCGTCACCATCGGGCCGCTCGCCGAAATGCTGGTACCGGTGACAACACCCTCCACCGACCCCGCGCACTGACCATCGGGTGAGGTAATGCTAACCCCCCACCCGGAGTTGGCGAAACGGTATGGGGTGGTGGGTTCAGCCACGTTGGTAAACGCAGATGGGGGCCGATTGTTTATGCGGATGTTTAACCCTCACGGTACCCCGGCGATACTGTGACAGTGCACCCCGATAGCCACCGTTAACCCCCTGCACGCACGCCACTCTGACGACTCGGTGTTTGCACTCTGGGCTGAGGACCCTGGTCGCCCCGAGGGTGACCAGGACCTGGCCTGGCGAGTCGGCCCGACTCCCCGAGCCGAGGTCGTTCCCCTGCTCGACGCGTTACACGTACCTTGGGCAGATTTACCTAAGGGGAGGCCGATCAGCTGCGCGAGTTACTGCGGGAGTATGCCGACGTTGTCAGTGAACACAACTCGGACGTGGGTCGGACAGACCGTGTTAAGCACCAACTTGACACCGGTGCAGCCCGACCAATCAAACTCCCCGCGTACCGAGTGGGCGCACCCGAACGGGCCCAGATCAAGTAGGCGGTCAGGGACATGCTCCACGATAACATAATCTAGCCCTCGGCGAGCCCCTAGTCAGCCCCGGTTGTACTAGTCACGAAAAAGGATGGATCAACCCGGTTTTGTGTCGATTACCACAAACTGAACACGGTCACCCTCGGCGACGCCTTTCCCATACCCCGCATCGACGACACCTTTGACAGCCTCGCCGGAGCGTGGTATTTTTCCACCCTCGATCTCGCATCCGGGTACTGGCAGGTAGAGATGGCAGCAGAGGATCGACCAAAAACCGCCTTCACCACCCCGATGGGACTATTCGAGTTTTGAGTACTCCCGTTCTGACTCACCAACGCGCCCGGGACGTTCCAGCGGCTGATGGAGTGGGAAGTGCCTGATTTGCCTGGATGATGTGATAGTGTTCAGTAGATCTCTGTCTGAGCACTGTCCAGGTTACGGGAGGTATTCCAGCGACTGCGAGCGGCCCATCTCAAGCTTAAGCCGTGTGTTACCTTGCACAGCGCGAGGTGGGGTACCTCGGACATCGTGTCAGCGAGGCAGGGGTGCGCACCGATCCAGAGAAGGTACGCGCCGTAGTGGATCGGCCATGGCCAAGGAACCTGACGGAGATCAGATCATTCTTGGGGCTCGCCACCTATTATCGTCGATTTGTAAAGGGATTCAGTGAGATTGCACGCCCCCTCACCCAACTCACTTCCCCTAAGAACCCCTATCAGTGGACGGGGGCCTGTCAGACGGCCTTCACCACCCTCAAAGACCACCTCACCCACACCCCCACCCTGGCTTTCCCCGATTTCACCACCGATTTTATTTTGGACACTGACGCCTGCAGCAGCGGGCTGGGCGCGGTGTTGTCGCAGGTGCAGGATGGGACGGAGCGGGTCATCGCGTACGCCAGCCAGACCCTGAGTGGGGCCGAGCTGAACTATTGCGTGAAACGCCAAGAATTGTACGCTGTGATTTTCGCGTGTAAGCAGTTCTGGCCGT
This sequence comes from Entosphenus tridentatus, assembly GCA_014621495.2. Classification (NCBI taxonomy): domain Eukaryota; kingdom Metazoa; phylum Chordata; class Hyperoartia; order Petromyzontiformes; family Petromyzontidae; genus Entosphenus; species Entosphenus tridentatus. The sequence goes on from JAAXLI020001638.1 coordinate 15,386, forward strand.
CTTTTTACGGCAGGAAATGTCGCGTGCGCACGGACCATTATGCTCTGCAGTTCCTTCTTACATTCAAGGAGCTGCGGGGGCAGATGGCCCGGTGGCTGGCGCAGTTGCAGGAATACAACCTTCAAATCGAGTATCGGGCAGGGCGGACGCATGCAAACGCGGACGCCTTATCGAGGTGGCCCGCGGTGTACGCCGAGACAAGGGCAGAGGGGCCTGCCCGTGTTTCACGGGGGGACGCTGCTGGCAGGCAACGGACCCCCAGGAGGCTGCGCCAACTGACCCCCTCCCGGTGAGAGCAGACCGCCCGGCGATCGCGGAGCTCACGACTCAGGACGTGACGAACCACCCCGCCCCGATCGGACGGATCCAAGAGGACGTCGGCTGCGCCTTCCCAGGCCTGGACGACGAGCAGCTGAGACGAACCCAGCAGCGGGATCCGGATCTTGCGGCGGTGGAAGTGGCCCTATGAGAGGACGCCCTGCCAGGACCCTGGAGTGGTTTGTACGGCCGGTTGTGTGTGCAGAACGGGGTGATACGAGAGCTAACAGAAGCCGGCCAGCCGGGGTGCATCTGTGTTCCCGCCCAGGTGCAACCCCAGCTGCTACGGCTGGTGCATGACCACCCGCTCGGGAGTCATGACGGGGAACGGCGCACTCTGGAGACCCTGTGTAGCCAGTATCTCTGGCCCAAATTGACGCAAGACGTGGCCGCCTGGGTACAGGGCTGCCGCAATTGTCAGCGGTGCGGACTGAAACCGACACAATATCAGGTACCCCTAAGGCCGTTCTGAATCAGCCGCACAAACCAGCTGGTCGGGATCGACCTACAGGGGCCATTTCTGCGGTCCCATCAAGGCAACCGATATATTCTCGTAGCGGTGGAGTATTTCACCTGCTACCCCGTGGCAGTGGCCATCCCTGACAAAACAGCCCTTGTGGTGGCCCGGGCATTTGTGGAGCATTACGTACTTAAGCATGGGATCCCGGAACGAGTTCTTACCGACCAGGGTGGCGAGTTCGAGGCCGAGCTGTTCCAGGCGCTGTGCCGAGAGTTCGGAATCCAGAAGGACCGAACCACAGCGTACCACCCCCAAGCGAACGGTATGGTGGAGCGCATGAATCAGACCTTAGCGGGGAAGCTCAAACGTATGGCGGCCGCAAATCAATGGGATTGGGACGAACACCTCCCCTAAGCCCTATTCACCTACGCCACCACCGTACACACGTCGACGGGACAAACCCCTTTCTTAATGATGTTCGGCCGTGAGTCTCGTTTACCCGCAGACCTGCTGTTCGGAGTTCCTCCCCCCCAACCGGAGGAAGGGAGCCACCCCATTGAACACCTGATGGAGACCCTGCGGGAGGCCCAAGGCCAAGCATACCCGCAAGGGGAAGCCGCGCATCGGCGGCAGGAACAGAGCACCCGACCCCGCGTGGAGCCCCCCTTATTCCCGACAGGCACTAAGGTGAGGCTATACACCCCTCGCGTCGGGGCCGGACAGTTGGGGAAACTGACGACCTACTTGCGAGGACCCTAGACCTAGATCGGCGCCGCAGTCAGCGGCAGACTCTTTGTTAGAAAAACCGGGAGTGTGGCTGAGTGAGCACAGCAACCTGATTGGCCGAGAAGACCCTCGGGTCGGCTTTCTTTGATGTGGTTTAGCGATAAAACGGGGGTGCAGAAAGGTAGAGGTTCTCTTGCTCCTGAAGTTAGTGCCCGGGACGATCCCCAGTTCGGCCACTTGAACGTCCGTGCGACGCATCGAGGTGTGCAGAGAGGACGAGACCACTGGAGCGCCGTACGCATCGAAACTGTGAGTAAGAGGAAAGAGAGTATTGGGATTAAGGCTAGAGGAACCAAAACCGCTTAGAGCCTATCAAATTAGATCAATTGGGTACAGACCCTCGGGCGATAGTGTAGGCCTTCCTTGCCGATCCCTACTGACCCAACAGTGAATCACAGTCGGCCGATAATAAATCATTAATAACTAATCACAGCCTTGTGTGGTTTCGACGAGCGGGTGAGTGCGCGTGGTGCTGTGTGTGTGTGTGCACTCGTTACGTGGGTGGTTGGTGTTTCCGCGGGTGCTCGCTCCGTTCTGTCGCAGTGGAGACTCGTGCTGTGTGAGGGCTCACACCCACCGTAAACACCTGTTCCACGGCCCCTTTGAACGAGCGTTATCACCTGCTCGCAGCGGCCGCGCATGTGCGAGCAACGTCATTCGCCCTCCGACCCCTGACCCCCCGTTCAGGGCGTGTGATTGCTGCGCGGGGCTGTGTGAGGGGAGGCGTCACGTTTGATTGGCGGAGAGGCAACGCAGTATTTACAGGCGTCCGTGAGCCGGCGACGAGCCATGCTTCTCTCGCGAACTCGCGGGGGTGCGACCCAGGGAGGGGAGCCATCGGGCGACAGCCCTTATCCCGCGAGCGATGAGCCCAGCGGTGGCAGCGGCTGTTCGCACACCAGCGAGGGATCGGGAAACGATGGGACCCCTGCAGTCGGCGCCCAGCAGGGAGAGGCCTAGGGGGCCAGCGACCCCAACATAAGACTAAAAGAACACCAGAGAAATATTAAACTATCTCAAAGACAACTGTCGGCAGTTGCAGAACATGCTTGACAACAGGAACACTCAAGTGATTTTGATAACGTTGAAGTGTTGTGTAAAACTAGTTACTACTGGCAAAGACCAATTAAAGAATCCATTGAAATTGAGAGAAACAGAAATAAATACTCTTAGGGTTTTTTCGGTAAAGTCACGTAGGTAAAAAATAAAATTAAAAGTTAATAAAAGTAATAATGGAAATAAAATAAAATAATAAATCACGACGTTTCGGAGGCAACACAAGTCTCCGTCATCAGGTGGGACCGTCACAGCTAAAATTACTGCATCAAGTGAGGAAAATTCCAAAAGACCAGCCCTTAAATACAAGTTAAGGGGGGAGGGGCTTATCTGAATGTGGTAACCAGGGAATGGAACCTTAACCGCTCAGACAGCTACAGGCTTAGTGCGGCCTAGAAGCGTATTATTAAATAATACATATTACAATTCCTTATAGGGGAAACAAATACTAATTAACTGATTATTAACGTAGCATATAATTACAATAACACGCATTACAACTGATTACTAATCTACAACTCACATCGTAACAATTGCCTGATTACTAATCTAGTATGTAATTACAATAACCCCCCCCCTCTGCGTCAAATCGTTGCACCTGATGAGTTCAATGATGACGTCACCCTGCTGCTGTTCTATTTAAGATGGGGAGCAAGAGCATAACCTCACCATTCTGGCGAATTGCCCGATGATGCTGGATGCAATTACCAGTGAAACGGCGTACTCAATTTTCTCGGCTCCCTGGCTGCCTGGCCAGTGACGGCCTCGAAGACCCTCGGGGGCATGGCGACCAAGCGCTCTAGGGTGGTGAGCCGAGGTGAGCGGGCCGGTGGGTCTGCTGCTGAGGCGGAGGATGGTGCGATGAGACTGCCTGGAGGAGGGAGGCCCGCAGAGGAGAAGGACGAGGTGCGAGCGTCGACCTCGAGGCAGGCGGAGGAGGATGCCTGGTGGCAGCAGGCGAGGAAGGGAGAGGAGCCGACGAGGAGTGGAATGGGGTCGGCCAGCCCAGGAGAGGAGGAGGAGGAAGCACCGAGCTCGGCGGGCCTGCAGGCGCAGGGGGCCCAAAGCGACGCTGTCCAGGCAAGTCCGGGACCTGTGGGAGCAGGGCGGCCCCAGGAGCACACAGGGCGGTGGCGTGGAGGACCGGGGGTGAACTTCACCCCGACACACGCCAAGCGGCACAATTGTGTACGGATGTCCTTCAAGGAGGACGTGCCAGAGGAGGTCACTATCGACAGACCGAGATTCGTGCGGTCTGTGATGATAGAAACTCTGCGAGTGGATCCTGCAGATCTGTTTTGTTTGATAGCCCTGCCGGGTGGCCGGGCTTTTGACGTGAGCTTCAAGACAAGTAACTTGTTGCAACGTTTTATGACTTTGTTCGAGGAGAAGGCGGGGGAACGGCCACTGTCACTGCTTAAGTTCCAACTGCTCTCCGAGCTAGATACAAAAATTGTCACCGTGTTTTTGTATAATGAGACTCTGCCAGACAACGACGTCGAGGTGTGGCTGAGACAGCACTGCCTGGTGCTATTTGATGGTAAACGAGTCCAAGACTCTCTAGGGATCTGGACGGGCGCCAGGCAATGGCGAGTGAGGCTGAAAACGGCAGAAGGAGCCCTACAACACATCCCGAGCGCCCTGAACATTGGTGGCAATAGGGGCAACGTGGTATATGCTGGGCAGCCCAAGCTTTGCAGAAGATGTGGGGGAAGCGGCCATCTGGCCGCAGCGTGCGAAGCAAAGATATGCTACCGATGTAAGGCGCGGGACCACGTTGTGGCGGAATGTAGCGCCCCGGCATCGTGCAATCTATGCGGGGAAAAGGACCACCTGTATAGAAATTGTCCGCTATCATATGCCAATAAGGTCCGGGCACATAAGAGCAAGGTGGCGGATAAAGAAGGGGAGGCGGCTGAGGTCTGGCGGAAACAAACACAGCCAGAGGGGACGATGGGGGACGGGAGCAGAGAGGAGGACGGGCTGGGTACGCCGCTGCGGGACGAGGAGGAGGGAGAGATGACGTCGGAGGAAGACGCAGATCCCACGGGCCAGCAGGCGGAGCATCCCGTGGACGAGGACAAGGAGTTCGAGGAAAAGCCCGCCGAACCAACGGTGCTTGACTGGGCAGAGGCGGTGGAGGTGGGAGAGGATGGGGAGGAGCAGCAGAGGGCGAGCGCCAAGAGGGAGAAACTCACGAGGGTAACGAAAAGAAAACGGAGGGCGCCACGTGCCCCAACGAGGGCTACCCACACACACGGCCCAGATACGTCGGGCTCCTCGACAGATACGAGGACGTCAGAAGATGGTGCCGTGGCGGCTAAGATCAACCAGAGAAGAGGGCTGACCAAGGAGCTTAGGAGAGCGGAACAGTTGCAGGGATTGGCTGATAAAAACCTGTACGAACTATTGGACGACGTGTCTGGATAGGGAGAGGCAATTCTGAGTATGGACTTCACCATAGCATCGGTAAATGTGAGGGGAATGTGGGGCAGGGCTAGGAGGGGGGCCATTCTACATTACCTACGGTCCCTGAAAAAGGACGTTTACTTTTTACAGGAGTGTCACTTGCCATACTCCCTTGGTCGAGAGGAGCTGGCTAGGGACTGGGAGGGACACTGCTTCTGGTCCGGAAGTAATGTTAATAGGTGCTCAGGAGTGGTTATCCTCCTAGGTAGAAAGAACGTAGAGGTGCAGGAGGCCCGAGAAGTGGTCCCGGGACGACTCCACTATGTCGATGTTTCATACGATGGTGCGGCGGTCCGGCTGATCAACGTGTACGCCCCCTCACGCTCCCCAGAACGCGTGGAGTTACTAGAGAACGTGGCAGCCTTGCTGCTAACACGAAGACACATCGTCATGGGGGGCGATTTTAATTGCCCGCTAACCCTGTCGGACACGCTGCCAGTCGCCGGAAGTCGAAAGTTGGACCCCTCCTCTAGGAGGCTGGGGGCTTTGGTTAGAGATTTTGATTTGAATGACTCTTACCGGTCATTACACCCAAAGCGACCAGGGTTCACGTGGTCTAGTTGTTTGGGAACCTCACACTCGAGGATTGATTTCCTCTTTATCTCTGCCAAGGTTAAGGCGGAGAGGGTGGAAAACGAACCCTTCTCATTTTCTGACCATAAAATGATAGCTGGGAGGCTCAGAATCCCGGATGGGCTGAGGTTGGGAAGGGGAATCTGGCGCATGAACACGGGACTGCTGGAGGACAAAAAGGTGGTGGAGGAATTTGTCAGGCAGTACGAGGAATGGAGGAGCCTGCGGTGCTGCTTTGGCACTATAGCTGAATGGTGGGGAATGGTGAAGGGGCGAATTAAGACCTTTTTCCAGACCCAGAGCAGAAGGAGGAGCGTAGGGGTGCGTTGCGGGGATTGAATGAGAGATTGGAGGGAGCGTATAAACTGATGGAACTGGGATTCCCCGTCATGGGAGAAATAAAGCAACTAAAAGATAGGATCTCTGCGTTGTTGGAGAAGCAGGCCGCGCAGCTTGCTTTCAGGGCACGGGTGAAGGCGGTCGAGGAGGGGGAGCGATGCACGCGTTTCTTCTTTAAGAAATGCAGGAAAGCGGACAACACAATCCGAGAATTGGTATGCCCCAGATTAGGTAGACTCAAGCACACAGATGAGATAGTGGAGGCCGCCAGGGGTTACTTAAAGGAATTGTACAGGAGTAGGCAGTCAGACGAGGGGGCACGGAGCACATTTCTAGGGGAGGTAGATAGGGTTATTGGGACTCCAGAGGAGATGAACAAGCATATCCAGGGGGCAGAATTGGATGAGGTGGTGGGGGGATTACGTCGGCACAGAGCACCGGGGAAAGACGGGATACCGGCCGAATTCTATGTTACGTTTTGGAATACCATCAGGGACGACATGTGGCAGATGTATAAGGAAATTACGGAGGAAGGCCCTGTGCCAGATTCAATGACAAGAGGGGTCATAACCCTTGTATACAAGGGGAAGGGGGAGCGCAGTGACCTCGGGAGCTGGCGCCCGATCACCCTGCTGAACACCGATTATAAAATCCTGGCCAAGGTTATCGCGGTGCGACTGGGGAAGGTGGTGGGGGAGGTGGTGGGGTCTGACCAGACGTGTGCGGTCCCGGGCAGGCGAATATCCGATAACCTCGTCCTGTTGAGGGAGGTGGTGGAAACCACTGTGGAGAGGGGTAACTCATTGGGAATACTCAGTTTAGATCAGAAGGCATTTGATAGCATCTCGCACGATTACTTGTTCGGGGTTTTGAGGCGAATGGGGGTGGGGAAACAGCTTATTGATTGGATAAGGAAACTATATCATAAGCTCACAGGTAGCCTGCTAATAAATGGAGTCCTCTCGGAAGGGTTTCCAATTGGGTCCGGTGTGCGGCAGGGGTGTCCGATGTCGCCTGTGTTATTCATAATGTGCATGGAGCCTTTTGCCAAGGCTGTCAGGGGAAGCCGGCTGATTAGAGGGGTGAGCATGCCAGGGTGTACGGAACCAGCAAAAATTGCAATGTATATGGACGATGTTGTCTTTTTCTGTGGGGATGTTGCTTCGGTATGGGAGGCCCTAGGGCTCGTGGATAGATTATTTTTGGCCTCAAGATTAAAGGTGAACGTAAGCAAAAGTGAGTTGCTGATATTCGGTGACCCCAGGTTATTTGAGGGCCGCCCGCCAGGTATAACAGTCCTGGTGGAGGGGATCAAAATCTTAGGAATCACGTTCTATAGGGAGGACTCTGCGACAAGGAATTGGAGGGGAAAAGAGTGCATGGTGAGGGGCAGGCTGGCTGGTTGGGCAGACAGGTGCCTTTCAATGGAAGGTAGAATGCTGGTCTTGAGGGTGGAAATCCTCCCGGTACTTATCTACCTGGCCTACGTGTTCCCGCCGGGGGCGCAAATGGCAAAAAGGTTGGAGCGCCTGTTCTTCAAGTTCATCTGGGGGGGAGGGATGGACCGAGTGAAAAGAGAAACAATGTACAAACGTGCCGAGAACGGTGGGAGGGGGGCCCCGAATGTCGCGTGCATCCTCGACACGATTTTTGTCTGTAATACGCTGCGACTATAT
>JAAXLI020001639.1:11069-23017 GCA_014621495.2 Entosphenus tridentatus
GTGGGTGGGTGTGTGAGTGGGTGTGTGAGTGGGTGGGTGTGTGAGTGGGTGGGTGTGTGAGTGGGTGGGTGTGTGAGTGGGTGGGTGTGTGAGTGGGTGGGTGTATGAGTGGGTGGGTGTGTGAGTGGGTGGGTGTGTGAGTGGGTGGGTGTGTGAGTGGGTGGGTGTGTGAGTGGGTATGTGTGTGAGTGGGTGGGTGGGTGTGTGAGTGGGTGTGTGAGTGGGTGGGTGTATGAGTGGGTGGGTGTGTGAGTGAGTGGGTGTGTGAGTGGATGAGCAGATGGGTTAGTGGGTGAGCGGGTGGGTTAGTGGGTGAATGGGTGAGCGGGTGAGTGGATAAATGAGTAGGATTGTGGGTGGGCGAGTGAATTGGGGATTGGGTGAGTGGGCAATTAAGTGGGTGAATGGGTGAGTGGTTGAATGAGTGGGTAAATTGGTGAGTGGTTGAGTGAGGGGGGGGGGGAATGATTGGGTGGGTGGATGAATGAATAAGCGAGTGAGTCAGTGAGTGTGTTGTTGTGACCTGCGGTGTACTGGGTGAGTGAGTGGGTAAATGAGTCAGTGGGTGTTGCCTGCAGTCAGTGTGGTGGGTGAGTGAGTGAGCGAGCGAGCGGGTGCGTGTGATGTTGTGACCTGGAGTGTGGCGGTTGAACACAGAGACAAAACAGTCGGTCAGGTAGACCCGATTCTTTGACATGTGTGGAATAATCAATAAGTGAAGCTCACAGGAAGAATGACCGTGGTAGTGCGATAGAAGAGTGGCAAGTGGTATGATTCACGTACATTTAATTTAGACGATTTGGATTTGGAGGAACACGGTTATGACTTTGTGAAGGGTCTTCGACATTTACCCTGCTGTTAAGGCCTTAAACATCAACAATTGTTCAAGTTGGACTGTAAACAGCTCGCGATAATGCATTCACTGTACATCCTAGAGGGCAGTGTAGGGGGGGGGGCGGATGAGTGGAATTCGTTTTATGAAGCATTGGGATGTATTTTCTGATGTTCAAACGAATCCAAATAAAATCTGAAAATCCGGCATGGACATTAAATTTGAGACAAACCGGTGGCGACACGTCAACTACATCGTTTGGTACACAGGAGTTTGTGGGTTCGATCCAGACCCTGACGCCTGCTGCTGTATATTTGGAGTTTGCGTGTCTCTCTCTCTCTCCCCGTGGTCGTGTGGATTTTTCTCCGGGTCCTCCCGTTTTTCCTCCACGTTTAGAGTATTTGGCTGCTATAAATATCCACGCGATCAGCCACTTTGTTGAGCTATCATTTGTGATTGACAGGTCGCTGCTGAAAAATAGCTACGTAGCTCTAATGGGCCTCACCTGATGATCCGAGTGTGACGTCACAATAAATTATGTCACGTGCATCACGTCACTCCCATGCTTTTCCTGCCAAAGGTGGCGTGCCACATGGCTTTAAATAACAATTAACAATAATATATATTTTGATTTAAAGCTTTCGTGACTGCAGGGATTCATATTCTTGGTTCTTTCGGTAAAGTCACGTAGAAGGGAAATAATAAAATAAAAAATCTATATAACAATAAAAAAAAATCCCTTCTACGTAACTTTACCGAAAGAAACAAGAATAATAATATATATACTTTATACGGTGGCTTTCATTGAGCGCTGTACAAGTGATCTTAAAAACTTCCCGAAAAGACGAGGGGGGTGATCCGCAAGTATAAATATCTACCGATTTTTACAATGTTTATGTTATTGTTACCCAGGTAAGGGGCCCCCCACCGAGCAACGCGAGCCCTTTTTCAGAAGCGACGGCTCAGCAAAGTGTCTTGTTATCATCGCGTGGAAATTCATGGCGGCCCAAATGTGTTTCGAGATTGAGAGGGAAAACCGGAAGTAAAAAAAATCCACGTGGCCATGGGGTAGAGAAAGAGACGCGCAAACTCCGCATATACAGCGGGCGTGGGATCGAACCCACGACCTCCTGCATACCACGCGAGGTAGTTAAGGTAGTTAATATTCCGCCAAATTAACCTCATGGCGGGACCACGTGGTCCCATAAGCCCCCGGCTCTCGCATAAACTGCATTGCGACGTCATTTTATGTCCGTCGAAGGCGAACGACACGGCGATCTGTCCCTCTCGACGAGCTCTACACGATGCGCCAAACAAAGTTTCGAAGTTTTGTTTCTTTTGCGCATTCGTCCTCGCCGCTGCGCTTGGACGCGACACGACAACGGAACGATCCGCGCCAGGCGGGTCGCGGCGTTTGTGTGCGCGGTGGGACGGAGTCGCCAAAAACAAATAAATTAATTACGATTTTTACTTCCGTTTATTCGGGACCCCGGGGTCCCGCCATGAGGTTCAAATAGGGCATTACATGAATACATTTCATATACTGCATCCATAATACTAGTTGGCTGTGTCGGGTGGTATATACTTACGCAATCTAACCCAAAAAACCTCCATCATGGATGATATTGGTCGCGAAAGCCAACGTGTTAAACTCATATACTGCATGTCCTGTGGTCAATATTAATAAAATGCCAATTTTCAGGGTCTCAAGGGGAGGGGGAGAGGCGATGCTGCTCGGGCCGCCGTGTTGGGGCCGACGCCGCTCGACTCGGGAAACTTGCTGGGCCGCTGGGCCCTGTGAGCATGCGTCAGCAGCGCTGGCTGACTGCGATGAATAGCCTGTCACGTTGAAGCTAACCAATGTTCCCCGAACGACAAGAACTACGTGCCTCTTTTTGCCTCTGTACTTCTTATCCTTATCGGAGGCCAGATGGTTTTGGTGGTAGAGCGAGCGACCGCCCCCCCCCCCTCCTCCTCCATGCAATCGGAAGGGTTGTAGGTTCAAATCCCGGTTGGGGTTGACAGCCGAGTAATCCACTTGGAGCTCATTGGAAACAATCGGCAATTTGTGGAGTGGTGGTGGGCATCGGTTCTGTCCTGTATCAGGAGTGTCCCCCGCCATAGAGACGTGGAATTTCCACCACGGGCTCAGGATTTGTAAACGAGAATTGAGAACACATTGCATCAATGCTCATGTGAGCAGCAAATCACTTCGTCCCTTTGGGGGCGGGATGCCTCTTGGCAAGACACAGAGGAGGAGCACGTAGACTCGGGCGGCTGCACTGGATCAGGGGCTGCACCCATACCGGGTAGGTTATCGATGACATGTACTCTCTTGACTAAGGTGGTGAAGTATGTCAATTCCCCGTACCCCCCCCCCCCCCAAGTGACCACCGCACCCCCACGAGTGATGCACCCACACCGCCGCAAACCCAGTTGCCGCAAACGTCGGCAGGTGCGGTGCACACGCAGCGCACGTTCCGTGCCACGCTTTGCACACGGATCACGGTGAAAAGGTGAGGCGATTCGTAACGAAAGGTTTTCATACTCTTTGGTTCTTTGGGTAAAATCACGAAGTCAACACAAGCGTCCGTCATCAGGTTGGAAGCTTGTTCTGCTGATGACGGACGGCTTGTGTTGCGCCCGAAACGTCGTGATTTATGTTATTTTATTTTATACCTACGTGACTTTACCGAAAGAACCAAAGAGTATGGATTCCTGCAGTCACGAAAGCTTCAAATCAAGATTGAAAGGTTTTCACTTTAGGGTTAGAGGTCACGTAAGTGCGTCGTTAACCCACCACCACCACCACCCACCCACCCGACAACAGACAAACTCGTAAGGTTTGCCACGGGAACAAAACATGCCGATCGACTCCTGCTTCAGCGCACCGGGCGTGCGCGACGGCGAGCGCGATTCGAGTCGCGCGACCTTTTCGCTGGTGGTGGCCGCAAGCGGCTTCGCCGGGCGACTTTCTGTTTTCTCCCCAGGATTGTCAAGAAGTCGCCCTGCTGCCGGTCTTTTATCGTCAGGCGAGGCGCGTTCAGGAGGCGCGCGTCGCGGAGAGATGCCGCGTGCCAGCGCCGACAAATGGCTATATCGAGTTTGCAGGCGATAACGACTGCTGCACCCATGCTTTCAACAATTTGTTTTTTATTTGACCAAGTAAGGCCCACTGAAGCTATGTAGCTCTTTTTGCCAGAAGCGACTTGCCAACAAATGATCGCTCAACAACGTGGCTTAGCATCGCGTTGACATTTATAGCAGCCAAATACTCTAAACGCGTGATGTTGATTCTGAATGTGGAGGGGAAAACCGGAGGACCAGGACAAAAATCCACGTGACCACGGGGAGAGAGACACGAAAAACTACAAATATACAGCATGCGTCAAGGCTCGGGATCGAACCCACGCCCTCCTGTATACCCGGCGAGGTCGTTAACATCTCCTAGCCACCGTGGCGCCCTACAGGGCCAGAAGGACACAGGCCTACCTGGCCGCAGAGGGGATAGTGGACTGGAATTGGGCAGAGGAACTTAGAGGCTGGATCACCTCTCCCTGGTCCCCCCCCGCTCCTCCCTCTAGGATTCGCCCTCCTGTTGAGGTAGCTGTCCAGAGAAATCTGTAAGTGTTCCGATGATCACGGTTGGCTACGTTCCGGTGCGAAATGAGGTTCAACGGGTACACACGCACGCACACGACAGCGGCATTTGTCAGCTGCGTTGCAACAATTGTGATAAGTAAAGCGCCGCGCGAGGCAATACAATTCGCAAGTGGTTCTCTCCTATCCTAGTGTCGTGAGATATCACAAGGCCATTGTCTACTTCCAATGAAATATTCCACTGGAGGTGACGGCCCATTAGTAGCCCTAAAGCAGAAATAAATAATAATAAAATTGGGAGGGGAGGAGGGGGGGATAGGCCCCCCTTTCGAGACGACATGAGAGATTTAGACAAAGGGATGGAGAAATATATAAAAAGGGAAGTAATTTAGATGTCGTAGTGGGTAGCGAAAAGAGAAGCAAAGAGACAGAGGGATCCGTTAGATGATTTGAACGAAACGGGGAGCGAGAAGCGAGATTCAGTGCACCCCCTGTCTGACATCTTAAGAGCCCCTTGATCCACCGGGGGCCCTGAACCTTTACCCAGTCTGCCCCCCCCCCCGGACCCCCCCCCCCCCACGACCCTCCACCCCACCCACCGCCCGTGCCAACCGCGACAACGCCAACCAGGCCCGTGCCAGGCCACCGTGCCCTCCTTTGCGTGGGCGGCCCGACGTGGAGGCGAGGCCAGAGGTTCCCGAACGGTCTGGTGTGGTCCAGAGGGGGCCGAGAGAGAGGGGGCCCAGGTGCCCCGGGCCTATGACGAGGTGCAGGTTGGGCACGGCGTAGGCCCCTGGCCCCCCCCCGCCCCCCCCCCTCCACCGCGTTGTATCTTTGCCCACCAACACGGTGGGGTGTGGGCTTCACACGGAGTGTCGGACGCTGCTCACGATCCACGTGGGCGCTCTGCCACTGCAGTCGGAACAGTCGCGCAAAAGCTGGTCGGGGAATTGTTTGTTGTTGGCGCGGCAAGTGCGTCTCTCATCGTGCTGCGGTCACGTCCGTGTGCGTGTGGGGAGCGGTGGCGCAGCGGTTAGCGCTGCGCCGCGCTACGAACCCGGCGACCCGGGTTCCATTCCCGCTCACGGCCAACACCGGTGACGATTATTTGAACCGGTCCTGGGCCTCCCCTAGGTCGACTCAGCCTCAAATGAGTACCTGGTGCGGTGTGTAAACATCGCCACTAGGGAGACAAAGGCGGCCGGGCGTGGTGCTTGCCACCCACGTATCCTCCTGTGCTGTTCCAGCCTTCAGAGATGCTCGCTAACAGCACTTGCCCCAACAGTCTGTTCAGGTTACACGGGGGATCTTTGTCTTTGTGTGTGTGTGTGTGTGGGGTGTGTGGTGAATGTGTGTGGTGGTGTATGTGGGTGTGCGTGTGTGTGGTCTATGTGACTGTGCGGTGGTGTGTACGTGCGTGTGTCGCAGTGGTGTGGCAACTGGGTCTGCCCCGTGACCTCCTGCCAGCGGCGTTCGACACTTCACGTGGCCTCAAGGTGCACATGGCCTGGCACAAGCGTCGTGGTGACATCACCGCCACTTAGTGGCGAATGGCGGTTGTTGTTGTTGTGTGCAGTATATGTGTGTGTGTGGTGTGTGTGGTGTATGTGGTGTGTTGTGCTGTGCTGTGCAAATAACCGTGCGTGAATAGTGAAGTGGTTCGGGTCACCAGATGCCCTTAACGACGGCTGGGTGAGAATAATGCAGGATTACCGTGCATAGGTCTACCTTGTACTCAAGTGGTAGTGCGGAAAGTTCCTACTACACGGCAGCCTCGCATCGATCTGGAAAAAAAAGCTGTGATAAATGAAGGCCTGCATTTACCCTATACAGCAGTCCCTCGGTTAACAGTGACCTCGGTTAACGGTTTTTCGTTTCACGTTTCGCCTGCCATCGGAGCCCATGGGAGGCGAAACGGTACCGGGGTTTACGTCATGCACGTGGGACGCCAATTTCGGCCAATCCGAGCGCTCGTAAGCGGGGCCGGGCCGCGCCCTCGGCCAATCATCGACGCCCGTTCGTGAGCGTCTCGACATCGCATGGGCTTTGTTTTGCGTTACGTTTTCTGCTTTGGGCAGCGGAAAATCAGCTCTCTTGCAGACTCGGCGATTTCTGTTAAACTTTTTTTCAACTTATAAGTGAATTCGATGAACGGTTATTTCGGTTCACGGTAGTTTTCGTGGAACGGATTTTTAAAAAACGTCAACCGAGGGACTACTGCCCCCTGTCTCGTCTCTTTTTATTGTTAAACTACACTCGTCGAGAGGAGGCGGAAGAGGAGGAGGTGGAGCAGGAGGAGGCGACGTTGGGGGTGGGCGTCAGCGGTGGCGGTCAGGCGAGCGCGTACTCGAACTGGCCCTTCTCGAGGCCGTCGATGCCGTCCGTCCACGTGGACGAGGGCATGCTGTTGTAGGGGTCCAGCAGGATCCGGAAGCAGCGCACGATGAGCACGCCGAGGAAAACGAGCAGCAGCGCCACGCAGCAGAACGCCGCCTTCTGCTCCAGGGTGAGCGACGGCACGTGATGCGGTCCACCGCCCGCGCCGATGATGCCGCCGATGCCGGCGGCTCCTCCGACGCCGCCGGCGCCGCCGACGGACTGGGCCGAGGCGGAGGCGCCGCCGTGGTGAAGGCCGGCCGGGGAGGCCGTGAAGGCGTCGCCGGCGCCCATGGAGGAGCGGAGGGACGGTGGCGGCGAGGAGGCTCGGAGTTCGCAGAGCGCGAGCAAGACGAGCATAGCTCGGGGTGGCGAGACAGGAGCCTGTATAGCACGGGGGGGGGGGGGGCCCCCGAGCGTCAGGGCGGCCTTGTTTTGGCATCGTCGTCAGCAGACGGAATATTTCACCTCGGTTTGATCGTCTCTCTCGTTGTCTAAATCAGCTCAAGCCTCCTGCGAGTCACGCCACCTCTGAATCCCTCCCCTCTCAGCTATACGTCTCCATCCGCCTCGATCTAAATCAGCTCAAGCCTGCCGTACATCACGTGATTTCCGTACCTCCGATTGGCAAGGTTGGCTACGTACGGTGCGAAAGACATTCAACGTACGTACATACATTTCTGCATGGCCACCCCCACTCTGTATCCCTCCCCTCTCATCTATACTTCTCTAAAGCAGCTCAAGCCTTCCGTACGTCACGTGACTACTATGTGGCCACCACGCCCACTATGAAACCGTCCCCTCTCCCCGCACCCCGCCCACTGTGAAAACAGACTCCGCTCTGTTGCAGCAGCAGCACCATCGAGTCCCTGATGGAGCCTCTCCTTCTGCCCTCTCCTCACCTTTCCTGACCCCTCCTGCTCCCATTCCTGCGTTCCTTTTCCATCCTCTCTTTTCCCATGATTTGTCTTCTCTCTTCCATCTTAAGAAACGACCTCTCTCTTTGTGCCGATATGTGTTCTCTCTCTGTGTGTCCTTGTGATGTCTGTCTGCTTGTATGTCTGTCTATAGTTTTCTAGTTAGATTTTTGCTGCTATTTCTTTTATGCCTGATGATGATTGCTTGTGTTGCAATCGAAACGTCGTAATATGCTATTATTTAATTTATTATTTTATCTTTAGACGTGACTTAACCGAAAGAACCAAAGAATAATTCTCTCTTCCATTTCCTGTAACTTTTATTTGTATCTTTGCATACATTAAAATGTACCCGCGACTGTAAAAATGAGTGGTTCTACATCAACAACATTTTTTTCATAGCATTATTCATGCCATCAGCATCCCAAAACGCTGTAAATTAATTCTACACGAGGAACAAATTCGTGCCGTACACGTTTGGCTACATACTACACGAACAAAGACAAAGATACCCCGTGTAGCCTTAACAGACTGTTGGGGCAAGTGCTGTTAGCAAACACCTATATTGGCAAGCATGGCACACGAGGGGGTGGGTGGCCAGCACCAAGCCCGGCCGCCTTTGTCTCCCCAGTGGCGATGTTTACACACCGCACCAGATACTCATTTGAAGCTGAGTCGACCTAGGGGAGGCCCAGGACCGGTTCAGATAATCGTCAATGGTGTTGACCGTGAGCGTGAATCGTATTTGGGTCGCCAGGTTCGTAGCGCAGTGCACTGACCGCTACATTACCGCTCCCAACACACACACGTACCAAGCAAATGAAAACCCCTGCTACCAAGCAAAATCTAAAATGAATAAATTAACAAATGAATAAATGGCACAAAAGCAAAAACCCCAAACAACATTGACTACAACAGCCAAGGCAATGCCTCAGATTTGGCCGAAGGTTCACTGCTCTGTACAGAGCTCCTGTTACAGTCGTGTGACTGTGGGATTTTCGTTTTGTATTACACAGGTAGCGATGAAGGTGGCGAAGATGAGGCTTACAGAGCATGACCAACCAAATAATGATCTCTGCTCAGCTCGGGGGATTTGGGGCGGGGGGGGAATGGGAGAGGGAGCGTTGAGGGAGTCCGTGTCAGGGTCAATTCGAGGGGATGAGGGTCAATTTAGTATTGGCGTCATCGTTACACATCAGCCATGATCCACATCTTGAGTGTCTATATCTGATCATTAGCAGGGCTGACAGTGAGGTGGGGTATAATTGTGGTTGCGTTAAGCGGTGTCCTTTGTAGGACAGTCTACCCATTTCAAATATCTACAAATTCGGATGTCACACAGAGCAGTGAATTACCCTGCGTTAAAGAATGACCCGTGGACTTGGATATAACAGAAGTAGTCCTGAGGTCACTTCGAGTGGCCTCTTATCCACACCGTGTCCAGCAGTCTCTCATTTGACCTGGCTATACACAGCTGTTCATTGCATGGCAGTCAGAATAGAATAACATTTTTAAAATTCTCAACTGCTTGCATTTTTTTTAGAGTTGTGGACAAAATTAATTTTCGGGGTTTTTGTTGTTGTTGTTGTTTAAGTCCAGTCAATTGTGATTGGCTAAGCCCAACAACTCACTACATTTCAGAATACCTGGTTTAACCACAGCGTGGCCGAAACCCAGATTCGAAGCCAGGATAAAAAAAATTAGCGATTCGGGTCAAATTCTCGTAATCTCAGAGCCACCCGACGTCCTCCCAAATGGACTTAAAAACATTTTTATTCAAAGACTTCAATACGATGGGCGGAGGTGCCAAAGACTAAGCGCCAAATTAGCCCGCTTTGGAAAGGGCACCGTTGGTTTAAATAGGCCTGAAAAGGTCCCGGAGGCAAATTAAAAGGCATTCGGAAGGTCGGAGCGGCAAATTGAAAGACGCTAAAAATAACACTGTGTAACAATTTTTTTTGTTCCTGGGTAGTAAGTATTATTTCCTAATTGCTTATGCCTTAAAAGTACACAAAATAGCTATTATTCCCCACAAACTTTGCTTTTGTGACCTGGACAGTGATATTTTGAAATGTCCCTATTTTCCAGAACATTCCAAATAGATTCAGTGCTGAATAAACTTGGAGTAACTTCTAGAACATTCTAGAACTTTCCAGTAATATAAATAGTAGTATAAATACAGGGGCCTTAAGCCCACCAGTTCAGTTCAGTTACAGTTGCCTAAGTGGATACATATCTGCATTTTCTGAGATGGCATCAAGAGGCTGCAAGCATCCGGCAGATGCATTTTATGATGTCTGCGACCAATTTATCAAGACAAGAGCGAAAAAGTACTCTGTGGAAGCATCTGTTAAGATGTGTGAGGCCTACAAGGCATATTTCGGCATGCCTGTCGGGGATCAAGACAAACCCCGGGCACCTTATTTCACCTGCGAGCAATGCAAAAAAACTCTGGAAGGTAAGGAGTACAGTACTCAGAATTTTATGTTATAAAATTTGTTACAATTTTTTTAATTGTAAAAGTTTTTCATTTTAAAACGTTTCATAATTTTCAATGATATTGAAAAAATATATCATATATGAAAACTGTTTCGAGAATCTCTTACACATTAGTCATGGATGAAATAGATGTATTTTTGTAGGATGGTACAGAGGGGGAAAGAGAGCCATGAAGTTCGCTATCCCAAGAATTTGGCGGTCACCCACTGACCACTCAGTGGAAAGAATGCACCTGCTATCACATATCCGGACCTTCCTTTATTCATTTCCCTGTTGCCACACTGCCATGAGCTCCCCATACCCACTCCTCCGGAGAGATAGCAGCCGTCTTTAGAAGAGAGCAGCAAGTCAGAGAGCGGGGAAGACGTTGTAGATCCAGATGACAATTTCAGAGGTGGAGCTGAGGAGAGAAACCCATACTACCCCAACCAAAAAGACCTCAACGACTTTATTAGAGATCTTGGTCTTACCAAGTCCAATGCCGAGCTTTTGACGTCTAGGCCCAAGCAGTGGAACTTGTTGGAGGAAAGCATGCAAGTCACAGATCAGAGGAAGCGTCACCAACCTTTTTGCAGCTTCTTCACCCGTCAACATGGGCTCTGCTTCTGCCACAATGTGACCAGTCTGTTCGAGGCAATCAGAATCGCCTGTAACCAGACTGAGTAGCGCCTCTTCATTGACAGTTCATCCAGGAGCCTCAAAGCCGTGCTGCTCTATAATGGTAACAAGTACCCGTCTCTTCCCCTGGCTCACTCGGTGCACCTCAAAGAGGATTACAACAGCATCAAGACATTGCTGGATGGCTTAAAGTATGATGAGTACGGATGGGACGTCATAGGAGACTTCAAAATGGCGGCATTCCTGATGGGTCTCCAAGGCGGTTTCACCAAGTTTCCCTGCTATCTTTGCCTTTGGGACATCAGGGACACCAAGGTGCACTACCACAGGCAGGACTGGCCACAGTGGACCGAGTTCTCTGTGGGGAGGAACAACGTCAAGTGGGCGCCACTGGTGGACCCCCGGAAGGTGCTGATGCCACCACTGCACATCAAATTGGGCCTTATGAAACAATTTGTCAGAGCTGTAGATAAGGAGTCGGCAGCCTTCAAGTACCTTCAAGACTTCTTCCCTAAGCTGTCTGAGGCAAAGGTCAAAGCCGGTGTCTTCATCGGACCACAGAAAAAGAAGATCCTGGAGTGCAATGAATTCCCCAAGAAGCTCACTAATAAGGAGAAAGCGGCTTGGAACAGCTGTCGCAGTGGTTCGTGGCTTCCTAGGAAATCACAAGGTCTAAAACGATGTGGAGCTGGTTGAGACTCTGATGAAGAACTACGGCACAATGGGCTGTAGGATGTTCCTCAAAGTCCATATCATTGATGCTATCTTGATAAATTCAAGGAGAACATGGGAGCGTACTCGGAGGAGCAAGGCGAGCGCTTCCACCAGGATATTCTGGACTTTGAACGTTTCACCGATAATTACATCCAGCCTTATCAGGCGATCCTCCCTATACTTTGCACTCCTATCATGTTTTTTTTATATTGTCTGTTGTTGTTGTAGTGTACTGACCCACCCCTACTGAACATCTGCGAAAAAGAGCTTCATGGCTCATTGGATTCCTCCTCCGGCATGAATAAATATTCTGACTCTGTAAGTCGTTGTTGGCCATGGCCAGGAATCAAACTCGGGTTGCCCGAATTTACAAGCGCGCTGCGCCAACCGCC
>JAAXLI020001640.1:4373-23005 GCA_014621495.2 Entosphenus tridentatus
CTCCTCCTCCAAACATCCCGTGTCTTGATTCCTCTTCCTCGAGTCCTTAAATATCACTCCTTCCTCCTCGACGTTCTCGTCGCGAGCGTCCTGCTACTCTGCCCCCACCTCAACCTCTTCCACCTCCTTCGTTTGTTCTTGCTCCTCCTTACAAACCCCCTTAACGCCTTAGTGGACACGCCACACGTGCCCAATGATTGCGTGAGCACGCCGATAGAAACGAAGAGCGCTCCCTCGACGTCACGCGGAACACAAAGACAAAGATCCCCCCCGCCCGTATTGCCTTAATAGACTGTTGGGGCAAGTGCCGTTAGCAAGGCGAATACGGCGCATGACGGGGTGGGTGGCCAGCGCCACGCCCGGTCGCCTTTGTCTCCCTTGGTGGCGATATTCACGTCGTCGTCGGCAGTCCCTCGGGGTTAGACGATGAACGGCCCCTCAGGCTTCGTGGTGGCTCTTGAGCTGGCTGAGGAGTCCGATGCTGGATCCACAGATCATTGGGCATTGGCCACCATACCTTCACATCTGCCTGCCCGCCGTACCTCTCTTCATTATTGACAACTTGCAGCTCAGCACACGGCAGATGCCTGCGCAGCGCGACTCACGACCTCCTCTTGATACCAAGATCCAGGATGGTCACGTCTATGCGCCGCTTCTCGGTGGCAGCCCCAACAGTCTGGAACGATATCCCTCTGCACATTCGCAGCATCACCTCAATCGCCTCCTTCAAGAGAGACTTAAAAACTCACCTCTACAATCATGCTTTCCAGCGACTCTGAGCTTGGCTCCGCGCCTCTGAGTTGCGGCCACTACGTTTGCAAATTTGCGCGCGTTACAAATTTAACTATTATTATTATTGAGGGCGCCACTCGCTGATCCCAGATGGCAGCGGGGTCCACAGAGACCTGGCCCTGATAAGGGCAGCGGGGCTAGGGGTCCCAGGGTCCTAGGCAGCTTCTCCATCTTCTGTCTTCACTGGTACAAAACTCCCCGAGCCCTCCCGCGCGTCGCCTTATATAGGCCTCTGTACCCCGCGGGCGGGGCTAGTGCGGACCGCGATGTAGACACCCGTATGCGGACCGTGATGTAGGCACTCGCCACGCGATGGCTCGCTACACGCCGGAGCGTACCACCCCTACATCATTATTGAGGGCGCCACGCGCTGATCCCAGATGGCAGCGGGGTCCGCAGTGCAGGGTTCGTTTCCTTTCTCTCTGTTGGCGGCATCGACACGTTGCGAGTCTACAAGGGGGGCCGTGGCCTGGAGGATGCAGCGGCCGCCGCCCGAATCGGCGGGCAGCCTGTCCCTGCTCCTCCTCCTCCCAGTCTTGAAGGCTGGTTTTATCGGCGCATCATGGGGGACTTGAGGGTGTTCTTGAACCGCTTCCTTTGTGCCTCCCCCCTCCTCGTCCACTGACTATCGGTGAGCTGGGAGAAAAGGATCTGGCGAGGAAGGCGGTTCTCAGGCATGCGGATGCAAGTGGCCGGTCCATCGCAGTTGGTTGATTAGAAGTGTACTATATTCTTGGTTCTTTCGGTAAAGTCACGTAGAAGGGAAATAATAAAATAAAATAATATAAAACCATACAAATTCACACCTGATGATGATTGAGATTTTTTATTGTTTTATATATATATTTTTTTTAATTTCCCTTCTATGTGACTTTACCGAAAGAACCAAGAATATGAATCACTGCAGTCACGAGAGCTTTAAATCTAAATTTAGAAGTGTACTCTTTGGTTTTTTTGGTAAAGTCAAATACTCTAATTCTGTTTTCTTTTGCTGTGGTTGTTCCACCTGATGACGGAAGCTTGTAGTTGCCTTCGAAACGTCGTGATTTAATTTAGTTGTTTTTGTTTTCATTTTCACCTACGTGACTTTACCGAAAGAACCAAAGAGTATGGATCCTTACAGTCACGAAAAGTTCAAATCTCGAATGATGAGAAGTATTGCTTCAATGCTGGTGGTGTCAGCTTGGAGGAGGACAACTCGCATCGGTGGAGCGATCTTCCCACTTGATGTTTGCATACCGCACCAGGTACTCATTTGAGGCTGAGTCGACCTAGGGGAGCCCCAGGAACTGCTCAAATAATCGTCACTGGTGTTTGCCGTGAGCGGGAATCGAATTTGGCTCGCCAGGTTCATACCGCGGCGTGCTAACCGCTATGCTACCGCTCCCCACGTGGGATACAAAGATAAAGATTCCCCGTATAGCCTGAACAGGCTGTAGGGGCAAGCGCTGTTAACGAGCACCTATGAATGTCAGAACGGTACACGAGGGGCCAGCACCACGCCCGACCGCCTTTGTCTCCCTAGTGGCGATGTTTACACACCGCACCAGGTACTCATTTAAGGCTGAGTCGACCTAGGGGAGGCCCAGGACCGGTTCAGATAATCGTCACTGGTGTTGGCCGTGAGCGGGATTCGAACCCGGGTCGCCGGGTTCATAGCGCGGTGCGCAAACCGCTACACTACCGCTCCCCACGGGATACACACACACGTGCACCTGTGAAGGTGACAGCACAGGACTCCCGTGAGGGGTGGATGTGGCCACAACCACCCCGAGCAAGTGGCGGGCAACATTACCCCGAGATCTGCAAGAACACTGTACAACCATCTGGCTCTCAGGTCTTCCCCTTTGCTCAGTGTATGTCCTGTATGTTGACCTTCTTTTGCACCGTACGTTGCCAACCGCGCCAATCGTAGGTGCGGGGAAGGACAACAAACTAAGCAAGCAAGGGCGAGGGGATTGGAAGCGATGAGGCAGTGAGGTGATTAAAGGGTGAGGGGATTGGAAGATATGAGGCAGTGAGGGGATGACGCCACTGTTATACCATATCAACCTCAACCACGACAACCACCACCGCCACCACTTGAAAACCAACGCCCCCAACCACTACCAGCACCACAACTACCACATCAACCTCCACCACCACCACGCATGTCAAGAGAGAGCCTGGTGGTGGAGTTTTATGTATAGGTGGAGGCGATGGCGGCGAGTCTGATGGTTGTTGTCGTGATCGTGGTGGCGGTGATTATGTCACGCTGCAGTGAATCCTTGCAACACCGCCCCCTTGCTCGAACCAGAGGCCTCGAGTCAGTGAGGGGATGAGAAGGGATTGGTAGATATGAGTCAGTGAGTGGATGATGGTGAGTGTGTGTGTGAGCATGGGCGTGCAGTGACCGCAGCTCCGCTGTGGTGGGAATTGGAGGCCGCCCAGGTTGAACCCCTCCTTGTGGTGCCTGGGTCCATGCCAAAGGCAAAAGCGAGACGTCTCCCAACTTAGCATCGCCACCACCACCACCGCATTTCATCTGTAGATACTCAATTCCCATGAGCGTACGTTTGTTCAATTATGCATGTTGAACTTCTTTAGCGCCGTACGTTGCCAACCTTGCTCATCAGTGGCGTATGCATGTTGAACTTCTTTCGCACCGTACCTAGCCAACCTTGCTCGTCGGAGGTGCGGAGGGAAAGGGGAACGAACTGGACACAACAAAGCCGCTCTAAAGAAATGAGTTTTAAAGAGGTCGACGTTGTCCTCGAGTCGTTGACCTCCGTCCCAAGCGAAGCCCGCTCGAGTTGGCTGCTGGCTTTCGGGTTACGAGCCCCGGAGTTCCCACCGCTGATTTCGCCGCAGTTCCGGCTCGCATCCCAATGCCGACCTCAGGCTGATTAGCGAGCACCTTTTTTGTCATCTTTGTCAAAATCTTTATTTCAGACTCGAAGCATCCGATGAGCTCTGAAGCTCTGTTTCACAGAACATCCAGTCGGGGTGGGTGAGCAAGTTACAGCAACAAATAATACAACAGCAAAAACGAGTGCAAAATAGGGAAGGGGTAAGCGAGTCACAAAAAAAGTTTACAATATGAGGACAAATATTCTTGGTTCTTTCGGTAAAGTCACGAAGAAGGGAAATAATAAAGTAATAAAAATATAAAACAATAAATATAAGGACAAGTTGCATAAAAGCATAAATTCCTGCCGATGTTTCATCACCAAATGCAAGCTTGAATGCTGGAACGGCACACGAGGGGGTGGGTGGGTGGGTGGCACCACGCCCGACCTCTTTATGTCTCCCTGTTTGAGGTCGCATTCCAGAACACGTGACGAGTACAGCACACCGGTGCGTTGAAGCCTTAAACTCGGCTTGTCAATGTTGTGGATTTTACTCTCCAACACACCGGCGCGCTGTACTAGTCACGAATTTACATCGTGCGCCTTTTGGCGTCATCTGGTCCAACACCACGTCAGACTAGGCTCTAAGGAAAGCTGCCTCGGGTGTGGACCAATCAACTTCAAGGACAGTGCATACATTATCAGAGTTATGTTTTTTTTTGCATTATGACTGCAGGTATTGTGGTCTATGCAAACATGACTCCTTGTAAAAAAGGTGTTAGTTTTGTTGCCAGATAAAAGGGTAAAAAAGCAATTATCATAGTCACGAATTGGCACGCTATGTTTACTGAAAAACCTTACTAATTAGCTGTATCGGGTGGTGGCGGGTTTAACGACTCAATTGTATATCGTGCGGTCTAACCCCCCCCAAAAAAACCTGTATTATGGATATCGTTCGCGAAAGCCTACGACATGTTCAACTGATCAGCATCATCGTCGTGAAGATCACGATCATTGCCACCGTCGTTACTGTCACTCCAGGGTCGATAATTATCTGAGCAGGCTTCCAAGTCTGGGGGTGGCGGGTGGGAGTCAACGGTGGCCATCCTATGGATTGACATGACCCACACTCTGGAGAATGTGGAATTTCCACACGCCCGTCAACGGAGATGAACGCTGTTGCGTTGCTCATTTCAGCAGAGGCGTTGACTCGGATTGTTTGTTGTTGTTTTAACTTTGTTTAGAACCCGGGTGAGAGTCCGTTCTGATAGAGGGGTTGGCTTACAAGGGAGACGTGGGGTGTGTGTGTGTGACCCGACCACGTCGCGTATCTCAAAACGAAAAAACTAAACTATTTCTTTTTTATATTCTTGGTTCTTTCGGTAAAGTCACGTAGAAGGGAAATAATGAAATAAAACAAATATTAAACAAATGTTTTTATTGTTTATTATTTTTATTATTTTATTATTTCCCTTATACATACGTGACTTTACCGAGAGCACCAAGAATATGAATCCCTGCAGTCACGAAAGCATTAAATGAAATTTTTTTTTGTTTACCAGGTAAATGCCCACTGAGCTATTTAGCTCTTTTTCAGAAGCGACATAGGCTGCAAATGATAGCTCACCGAAGTGGCTTATCACGTGGAAAGTTATAGCAGCCAAATACTCTAAACGTATGATTCTAAATGTGGAGAGAAAAACCGGAGGACCCGGAAACAATTCCACGCGACCACAGGGAGAGAGACGCGCAAACTGCAAATATACAGCAGCAGGCGCCAGGGTCGGGATCGAACCCACGACCTCCTGTATACCAGGCGAGGTAGTTAACATCACCGAGCCACCGTGGCGCCCAGGATTTAAATCTCAAGCTAGTCAAGCAAGAGAGTGAGTGTTCTCACAACTTTTTGACCGATTCCTCATTCACTCCTTCCCCCGCAGTCCTTAATTAACTTCTAACACCTTCCTTCAGTTATTTCCCCTTCCACTCCTTCGTAAACCCCCCCTCCCTCGACCCGCCCTCCCATTCGCTCTCTCCCTTGAACTCTCTCCATCATCCCCTTCCTCCCCTCTTCGCATTGACTCTCTCCCACTCCACTCAACACTGGCGAGACTAAGAGGGCCGGGCGTAGTGTAGACTCCACCGCTCCCACGGATCCAGATAGAATTCGCCCCTGACAGCCGTGGCACTGGAGTCGAACTTGACGTCCTCAAAAATGAATATAAATTATTTGGTGGTGGTGGTGATGATGATCCTACCCTACGCTGGCTGCAGTGCACAAGCACACCCCAACAAAAGAAAACAAATATTTAATCGGCGACGTTAAAGGCAAAGGCACTTTTCCATAGCGCATGCATAGGTGCTCAGATTTGCGGGTTCGCAACTAAGTTTGCGCTAACCCACTGCACCACCGCTCCACCAGTTCACTCACTCCCCGCTGTCCGATCTCATGCACTCACCGTCGTTTTATGGCACGAACTCTGCACAGGGACTCATCTGAGTCCGAAGCTGTCGCTGTACAGAGGTACTGCTGTATAGAGATCCGTCCTCTCCAATTTTGGAATATTCAATCGCTCAACTCGAGATATGAATGCTGTAATACTTGATATATTAACTTGAGATATTGAGATATTATATTAGGATATTAACTTGGGATATTAACTTGAGATATTATATTGAGATATTGAGAGATTATATTGAGATATTAACTTGGTATATTAATGGCTTGAGATATTAATGCCTTGAGGTATTAACTTGAGATGTTGAGATATTATATTGAGATGTAATATTGAGATATTATCTTGAGATATTCATGCTTGGATACCTGCGTTGCCTTTGTAATGTTCGCCATTTGGCATTATTCTTCCGAGACAAGTCCATAAAGAAAGATGTCTCTCGTGTCGTGCAATCAGTTTCAAAGACAATGCACATATATAATTATATACATATATATATAATTATATATATAATTATAAGAGCATGTTTCCCCCCCCCCGGCCTAACGTTATCTCCCCCTGGCGCTCACGCAGCCCCCCCCCATCCCCTACCCCCCACCTCTTTCTCCCCCCTTACCTCCTCCCCCTTCCTTACCTATATAACCTCCTGCCACGACAGCTCTCCCGGCGACTTCAGCATTTCCTTGCCGTGGCTGTCCCATCCGATGAGTGATCGCTGGTGTTGCGATCGAAACGTCGTGATTTGTTTTATTTTATTTTATTTCTACCTACGTGACTTTACCGAAGGAACCAAAGGGTAAAGAGCATGTTTGTTTGCACGTTTTACCACAACTGTGTATGCATCTTCTTTCGCAACCGTGCTAATCAGAGGTGCGGTACGTGTGGTTAATGCAGTCTCGATGCTTTGCCAAATACTGCCGGTGTCTATTTGGGGGCTCAAGGCCACACTTGCCGTGTTCTTGCCAGTGTAGTGGGTTCCCACGGAGACGTAGCTTTAGAGGCAACACGTTTATTTAAATTAACAGTAACACAAAGGCCCTTTCCCCCTCTATCTGGGAGGTATGGCCTCCGGGCTTACGTGCCCGATCACTGGGACCACGGGCTCTCAGTCCTCTGGCTAATGGTGATCTAGGGGAGGCTACGCTGACCTGACCCAGCCAGGGTACGGGTCTCGGCCCCGGCCCTTCAAAGGACGCTTAGTCCCGGGGTTTCCCAGGGTCCTAGCCGAGCCGGCCTTCAGTCTTCGTCTACAGAGCACTGCCTCGAGCCGTCCTGAGGTCCATCTTTTATACCCCACCTCCCGGGGAGTCTCCGCCTCCGGTACCGCCTCCTTTCTGGAACCTTCCAGGGGGCTCTGGAAGAACCCCCCAACCCCTCACTTGGGGTCGGGGGAACTCGGCCTCTCAACGGTCCGGCTCTCTCTCTATCTCAGGGTGGCACCCGCTACAGACCCGTGGCCGCAACTACAGGTAAGTGTCCATAGGGCAGCGTGTGCTACGTATTCCCGACGCTACACCAGCAAGGGGTAAAAACCCTGGTTCCATTTTCATCAGTGCGGAATGCCTGCCATCGTGCACGGCCTGTAATCTAATCCGGGAAGCAGCCTAACACAAACACAGTTCTCTCTTTATCTCAACTCCCCCAATCCCACCGGCCCACGTACTTTATGAGAATATGTTTTTTGCTCGTGTCCTCCAACTCACCGTTGCAGAGAGCCTGGCCGACTGTAACCTTTGAACCGCTGCTGCACGCTCTGTTTGTGTGCGGCGCATCAAAGTGTTCTGTACTCATTTTCAAAAGTGGGGGGGGGGGGGGGACTTTTGCCGATAAGACGTTATAGGTTTGTGTGAGGGGCCGCCACACATTTGAAACCATTGCTGGGTTTGACAGCAGCACGATGGTGTAGGCCAATCCGTTTAAAAGGCAACGCGAATATTAAATTTTCAGGGCACGTTTGTGTGCACGTTTTGCCACAAGCACCGCGTGTGGTTAACGCAGACCTGGTGCCTTGCACAAGGCACCAATTTTCGGCGTTTGATCATCTTAACAGCTCCTGTTTTATTGCCAGGAAGATTACAACCTATTCTTATTGTTTCATTAGTTTTATACTGGAAAAAAAATGTCCAATAGATGTCGCACGATGACGACGTTGGGCGGTTTTGTCACGTGTTGTGTATTGTCTGGGGCTGCACTCAAGGCCACCTGGGGCCGCACTCAAGGCCACCAGGGGCCGCACTAAAGGCCACCAGGGGCCGCACTCAAGGCCACCAGGGGCCGTACTCAAGGCCACCAGGGGTCGCACTAAAGGCCACCTGGAGTCGCACTAAAGGCCACCAGGGGCCGCACTAAAGGCCACCTGGGGCCGCACTCAAGGCCACCAGGGGCCGCACTAAAGGCCACCTGGGGTCGCACTAAAGGCCACCTGGGGCCGCACTAAAGGCCACCTGGGGTCACACTAAAGGCCACCAGGGGCCGCACTAAAGGCCACCTGGGGCCGCACTAAAGGCCACCAGGGGCCGCACTAAAGGCCACCTGGGGCCGCACTCAAGGCCACCAGGGGCCGCACTCAAGGCCACCAGGGGCCACACTCAAGGCCACCAGGGGCCACACTAAAGGCCACCAGGGGCCGCACTCAAGGCCACCAGGGGCCGCCAGTGGTCCACGTGGCGTGCAACGAAGAACACTGATCCTGCCGCACTACACTTCGAAGTCGACGACCCGAGTCGCAATACCACAACGCAGCCAATATCGGTGGCGAATAACCCCTGAACCCGTCCTGGGACTCCCCTAGGTCGACTCAGCCTTTAATTAATACCTGGTGTGACGTGTAAATATCGCCACTGGAAAGACAAAGGCGGCTTGGTGTGGGTTGCTGTCCCCACAACCCCCTGCGTCGCTAATCGCTAACAGCACTTGCCATAAGTCTATTAAACGCTGTACGAAGGATCTTTGTCTTTGTGTACATTTGTGTGGCTTTATCCAAAGTAAATGATTGATTGACAAGGTGGGGTGCCGTTGGGATGTACATCCGTGTGCGTACGTGCGCATGACATGCCTGTAGATTCGCACACTGCGCCACGAACCCAGCCGAAGTGAGATCCATTACCCGGCCACAGTTAATATACAGTGGCGCGTGCTATCTGAACCCAGCGGGGCATACACATTGATAACAAAGCTCCGTTTTCTTATATACTTGGAGTTGAACAAGCTTATTCAGCGATGCTGCTCCACTGGCAGCGGTGCACAAGCACAAATAGAGATGCGTTTCTAACA
Source organism: Entosphenus tridentatus (assembly GCA_014621495.2). Taxonomy (NCBI): domain Eukaryota; kingdom Metazoa; phylum Chordata; class Hyperoartia; order Petromyzontiformes; family Petromyzontidae; genus Entosphenus; species Entosphenus tridentatus. The sequence continues at coordinate 13,723 of JAAXLI020001640.1, forward strand.
ACGCTATCATTTACCAATCAGAAACAGTATCTGAGGGCTTCACTGGAGTATCGGTAAAAGCCTTAATAATGATACTGTGCACATGATAAATGTATAAAGGCATTTTATAAATAATAATGACATTAAACAATACAATAAGTTATGTACCCACCAGTGCATTAAGTCGGCGTTTGGTTAAGATTAACCACCGTCTGCCGTAAACACATTGCACGGGCAGTTATACTAACCAATGGGATTACCGGATTACACATAATCAGAATCTGTATTTATCCTGGATAAATCCGATGAGCTATGAAGCGCTTTATCACAGATTTCCAGTCGGGGAGGGTCAGAAACTCGATCCATGGCTCGCCAATGAATTGACGCAGTGATTAACCCTTAATGAAAAGATACTCTAACGTGGCTGTGGTATCGCCTATGAACAGAATCGATATAATAGACACCTCGAATCAGATTTCGATTTAAAGCTTTCGTGACTGCAGGGATTCATCTTCTTGGTTCTTTCGGTAAAGTCACGTAGAAGGGAAATAATAAAGTAATAAAAATAAAACATAATAAAATACAATTCTCACAACGTTTCGGCCACAACGCAAGCAGCCGTCCTCAGGTGAAGAACAGGGCTGTCGGAAAGACAGCGTCTGAATGAACACCACCAAGCTTGGCAGCTTGGTAGGGTGGGTAGAATAATACATAGTGTAATATTGCAATATATAGTCTAAGGTATAGGGTGGTGTATAGTAATGTTGGGTTTGTCTATGGCAGTATATAGTACGGGATATATCCGTGTGGTGTAAGAAAAAAGTTTAGCTGGAGGCATATTATATTTTTGCGACATAGAATTGTAATGTATGACTTACTGTTAGTAGCTCAGCTTATTGGAGAGTATATTGAGTATATTGATGATATTGATGTAGTTTTTTACGTGGTGGTTTGGCTGCTGCAGCTCCTTACTATTAAAAATTCCTTCCCTTTATTACTGCTAATCCTACTTCCTCCCTTTATTAATGCTAATCCTACATAATACACGAGCATAATATGACTTTGATACCCCCCATCACCTACATATTCCACAAGTAGTGACTAATCCCATATCTGCATTTTCCATAAAAATGCAAAATCCCTCTGTTGATATGCAAATTCCTTTGTCAAGGCGCCCTCCTCCTCTAACCCAGCTTAAATATACGCTGCCAAGCTTGGTGGTGTTCATTCAAATGCTGTCTTTCCGACAGCCCTGTTCTTCACCTGAGGACGGCTGCTTGCGTTGTGGCCGAAACGTCGTGAGAATTGTATTTTATGTTTAATTTTATAATTTTATTATTTCCCTTCTACGTGACTTTACCGAAAGAACCAAGAAGACCTCGAATCAGGTTCCAGAAGATCATAAATGAGCAAAGACACGCCCCAACGGGCAACGCCATGCCCTCTTATAGATATGGGCTGATCCGCGCAGGATTATTTCCTCCAGGACAAAGAACGGTATAATGAAACAGCGTTATAAGAGGCAGCGCTGTAAGGGGTATGCCTGTAATAGGCGACGTTTCGGGAGTGTTTATGGGTACACCGGCGGCTATAAAACAAAGACACAATTCAACTTTGGAAGCAGCTCCCGCGGCATTGCTTTATTTTTTTCTTCGAAACAAAGAGCTGTACAAGCATTCAGAACACAGTGAAATATACATTGCCATTCAATACTTGTGGCGTGGTTTCCTGCTTATGTGCTCGAGTTGTGGTAACTCCCACCAATAATATATGAAATGATATGGAATCCGAAGGTGTATAATGAGTCGACACATTACCTAGTTACTCTCATAATCAGGTGACATTAAACGTTAAAACTCTCTATGCAGCATTAGGCAGTATTGTGTGCTTTTCTCTCTCTCGACAAAACCATGCTAGCGCACGTGCCGTGCCATAGCCTAGTTGCTGTTCTGCCATGTGCTGGTGCCACTTTGCGCACATGACGACGAAGGTGACGACGAAAGTGACGGGTGTCGTGACAGTCACTGCACGCTGGTCCACTTGTCGTCGAGTTCGTATCCCTTCATCTTCTCGCGGACGAAAGCGTCGAACTCCTCGTTCATCGCCACCGTGAACATCGTCTTCCAGTCGCCCACGGTCCCTGCGAGCGAGTGAAGGTGCCATCGTTACAGCCGCTCTGCCCTAAGAAGCTCCCACCCACTCAAGCTCAAGCATGTGGTGCGAAACGTTGGAACATCGGCGCTGTACAAAACACATAGTGGCACAACCCCCCCCCCCCCCAGTATAATTGCTGGAAACTTTACGTGAAAGTAAGTTCAACATAAAATACAAAAATACCTGGGAGCTGGATATAGATTGAGAAAAAACTTCGTAAATCCTACCAGCCAGAGGTTTGCTTACATCCAAAAAGTGCGGAGTGAGCAACACGGAGTATCTGTACGTGAGCCCCGCCCCCCCCAAAAAAATCAGTGGTTGCTGAAGATGACGTCATCGCTCCCGCTGCAACCAGCCGATCGGCTGTCAGGAAAACAATGCTGACGCAAGATGGCTGTCGTTGTGGCATCAAGTCTCCTGTGCAATATGACCGCCGTGACGTAAATGTGAGCGTTGCACGAGCGTGCGAGGTGCTCGCTAAATGGGGAGTGGTAGTGGTAGCGGTCAGCGGCGCAGCTCATGGGCCAACATCGGTGACGATTATCTGAACCGGTCCTGGGCCTCCCCTAGGTCGACTCAGCCTCAAAGAAATACCTGGTGCGGTGTGTAAACATCGCCGATGGGGAGACAAAGGCGGCCGGGCGTGGTGTTGGCCACCCACCCCCTCGTGTGCCGTGTCGGCCTTCAGAGGTGCTCGCTAACACAAATACAAAGATCCCCCATATAGCCTGAACAGACTATTGGGGCGAGTGCTTTTAGTGAGCACCTATAATGGCCGGTACGGCACACGAGGGGGTAGGTGGCCGCACTACGCCGCGCCGCCTTTGCCTCCCTTCGTGGCGATGTTTACACTCGCTAACACACACACAATCACACATCCATCGGCGCACGTCCGCGCACCAAAACTCACCCTTGCGCATGAACTTTTGCCCTCTGTCGAAGTAGGTGGTTGGTACCTGAGGATGAGAAAGATAAACATTTTATTTTCACGCAAACTGAGTCTCTGAGACAACCCAACCCAGGCGATTACGACGACTCGTCGGCCTCGTGTTTCGTTCCCACGCTCACGAGGACGCAGACCGGAGCCGTGCCGGACCGGTCAAGGGGCAGGGCCCGGCTCACGTTGACTCTCAACAACCCCGCGAGAAGAGTCTTCACAAACGTCGGGAGGATGGAGCGCGCCGCCGCCACCGCCGCGTGCTCCAAGCCACCGGTGTGACCATCACTCGCATCAGGACATCGACAGCAGGTCGATCGCGCACATCTCCTTCCTTCACCGAGCCACGTCGTGCGCGCGTGAGCCAATGTCACACGACAGAAACCCATGGCGATACAGCGAGCCACGAATCAATTGCTCATCGCCCTAGAATCTCACCCAGACCCAAACAACACTGCACCCAACTTGCTGCCTTTAACATTCCTTCTAGATTTGTAGCTTTCGTGACTGCAAGGATTTATACTCTTAGGTTTTTTCGGTAAAGTCACGTAGGTAAAAATAAATATAATAGAAATAACATTCCTCCTACTCAAACCTCCTACTCAAACAACACCGGTGGTGAAACCATCAGCCGCATCAGGACATCGACAGCAGGCGGATGCGCCACCCCACCTTCACGAATGGAAAATTTAAAGGCGCAAGCTATGGTAGAGCGATTGTGTCCATACGACCCAAACTCTGGACCGCATAACAAACCACTGTGGTCTACGCTCCTTCAATGGAGGAAGAGCAAAACACCACACGAACTCTCTCTCTCCTCGACGTAGACCTCGACGTTGGCGTCTCGCTCCTGAACGTATTGCCGATGCCGTGACGCCCACGAGTCGAACAGAACTGGGGTTAGGATCGGGGTCGAGATCATGGCTTGCGGTAGGTTTCGTACCTCGCTGTAGTTGACCATGTTGTTGTTCTTCATGCTGGAGAAGCTGCAGTGGTCCACCACGGCCTTCAGCTTTTCGGCGTCCAGCTTCTTGCCGAGGAAGGTGGCGATGCGAGTCACCGAGCCGGCCAGGTCCTGGGGGGAAGGGGGGGGGGGGTGGTTTGTGGTTTAGCGAGTGGATGTGTCGGTGGGGAGATGTTCACTGCTTCGCCTGGTGTACAGAAGGAGGTCGAGGGTTCGACCCCGACGCCTGTATATTTGGAGTTTGCGTGTCTCTCTCTTCCCGTGGTCGCGTGGATTTTCTCTGGGTCCTCTGGCTTTTCCCTCCGCATTGAGAAACACGCGTTTAGAGTATTTGGCTGCTATTCAGTTCCACATCGATAAGCCACTTCGTTGAGCTATGTAGCTCAGTGGGCCCTACCTGGAAACATTCAAATAGTTGGTTCGTTAGTAGCCTCCCCTAGGTTGAGAAGACAAAGGCGACCAAGGCGTGGCGTTGGCCACTCACCTTCCCCCCGTGTACCGTTCCCGCTTTCATAGGTGCTCGCAAACAGCACTCGCCCCAGCAATGTGTTAAAGACCTACAGGGGATCTTCGTCGTTGAGTGCCTAAGTGAGTGGATATGTGATCCAGTGAGTGGATGGTTGTATGTATGTTGAACTTCTTTCGGACTGCACCAAGCCAACCATGCTAATCAGATTTGCGGGAGTGAAGAAATGTGTGATTGGATGGGCGATTGAGTGGGTGAATACGTACTGTATGTGAGTTGTGAGTGGAGTGGGGAGTGAGCGAGTGGGCGGTTATTATGAGTGACCACATACGAGTGGGTGGGTAACTGAGTGGATGTGTGGGCAAGTGACTGGCTGAGCTGTTGATTGAGTGATTGGGGTGGGTGAGCGATCGAGCGAGCGAGGGAGCATCTCGTACTTTGCGCAAGTCTTCATAGGCGATGAATATTATGTTGGCTTTGTCTCTCACGTCCATCCAGGTCTTGATGTGCTCGAACCAGGACCCAAAGGAAACTGCATCATCAGCAAAATGTGGAGGGAGAGGTTAGCACGGTTGGCTATGTAGGTTGCGAAAAAAGTTCCACATACATACATACAAACTCATTACCGTCACAAGTGAGCCTCACGTCACTCACGCTCTCGGTCACAAGATCCAACAACTGAAATATTCATACTCGTTGGTTCTTTCGGTAAAGTCACGTAGGTAGAAAAATAACACGAAATAAAAATAATATATCACGACGTTTTGATCACAACACAAGCGGTCGTCCTCAGGAGGAAAAAAAATATCTAACAGTTCCACTGTGACTTTACCGAAAGAACCAAAGAGTATGGATTCCTGCAGTCACGAAAGCTTCAAATCAAAATTGAAATATTAATGTTTTGTGCTTTTTAGATGATACCACGAAATAATAATTCGCCTGGTTGTTGGAGAATACAAATGACGAAACTCATACGTGGACAGTACGTGTCCATCAAATATACATCTCTCCACATTAAAATATATAGATATCGAAGTGTTCTTTACACATCCCACCAGGCGCACACGCACGGCCTTCTGGGAGTCAGCGGCAGCCCAAGTCGTTTGGTTTCGACACGCAGGGTCTCATCAGAATCAGGTTTGTCTCGGAATATATGCTCACGTTGCTCTCCTGTCACCATAACTACCCCAGCACTTGCAATAACCCCACTCTTTATTTTGACCACTATCTTAGTAAATACTATTTTATAATTATAATATTATAAAGCGCCTTGGATTAAGGCAGTATATAATACACTTTTTTTTAAATATATAAGATTATATATCCGCCAAACGTCACTGACCAGCGTGATGATGTATGCTTAAACAATCCTCATGACCCAACGTGGTGTGGGGAAGAAGCCTTCCATCCAGCAGTGGAGGTGTGGATGACGAGTAACGTCTGATTGCAATTATCCATGCATGTATGTTTCCCTTCTTTCACACCGTACGTGGCCAGCCGTGCTAATCGGAGGCGTGATGGTTTTCCGACACACTGGGATCATTGCGTGGGGTGTTCACAGGTAAAGTGCTGGGAGCAGTTGCACACGAAGCACAAATGAGGTGAACAAACCCTTGCCCTACTGCTTCTATCCATGCCACTCAAGCGAAGGTGTTCAGCTTGACACTCGAGTTAGGCAGTGACAACAACATCGGCTAAGTTTCTCTTCAACAATCGTGACATCGGGCAATCAAATCAAGTATTTTACAGATTTATACAAATCTCTTTAAGCTCTCCCTCCACTCTCTCCCTCTCTACTCCACCCCGAATTCGCTCCCTCCACTCCCTCCCTCTCTACTCCACTCCTCATTCTCTCCCTTCACTCCACTCTCTCTCTACTCCACCCCACATTCTCTCCCTCCACTCCCTCCCTCTCTACAATACCCCACATTCGCTCCCTCCACTCCCTCCCTCTCTACAAAACTCCACATTCTCTCCCTTCACTCCACTCTCTCCCTACTCCACTTCTCATTCTCTCCCTTCACTCCCTCCCTCCCTCTCTACAACACTCCACATTATCTCCCTCCACTCCCTCCCTCTCTACTCCACTCCACATTCTCTCCCTCCACTCCCTCTCTACTCCACTCCACATTCTCCCCATCCTCTCCACTCCCTCTCCCGTTCGCAATCCCTCCGCGTGCTCACGTTTTTCGTGCATGAAGTCCGACACGAAGCCCTCGAACGACTCCGGCGTGTGTAGGAATTTCGCCATGTTGTGAAAGTGGTAGAACGATATGAGCGTGTCCTTGGGGTTGCGGTACACGTAGACGACCTGAGGGATGGGGGGGCCGCAGAGAGGAGGGACAGGGGGGTTCATAAAAACTGAAGGGGGCAGTCAGGGTACCCTCCCTCCTCCGCCTCCCACCACCTCCAAAATGTACATTGGGGAACCGCGACACGTGGAGAAAACAATGATGTAGGTGTGCGGGTGGTGGTGGTGATGGTCGTGCGTCGGGGTAGTGGTGGTGATGGGTCAGATAATCCACGTGTAGTGTACACAAGAAGGATTCCTCTATAGACTGATGCAGTTTATTGGAGCAAGTGCTGCCAGCGACCACTTACGGAAGCCAGCACAGCTACGAGTGTGCGGGTTGCCAACGCCACAACCGGCCGCCTTTGTCTCACCAGTGCTGATTTTTATACACAACCGCCGTTCACCACTAAGTGCCGGTGACGTCACCGTGGTGCTTGCGCCAGGCTAGGTGCACTTTGAGGGCCACGTGAATCGTCGAAAGCCCGCTACCAGGACGTCACGGGACACACCCAGGTGTCACGGGTTAACTAAGATGATTGACAGATGCACCAACTGTCCTCCACACCGTACCAACTTGTTTTGCGTTTTAGCCGCCCAGCGCCCTACTTGCCACAGAAGCCGATCTTGAAACCGCTGGTATCGGTCATCGGCAAGTCTACTCAGCTCCACATCCTTTTGTTCCACGTCATTCCATCGCTTCTCTAGCCTGGGCCTTGTCCGTTTAGCTCATTCAAAGACAAAGATCCCTCAATAACAGCCTTAACAGGCTGTTGAAGCAGGTGCTGTTAGCGAGCACCTATGAAGGCCGGCACAGCACACAAGGGGGCGAGTGGTTAGTAACCACGCCCGGCCGCCTTTGTCTCCCGAGTGGCGATGCTTACACACCGCGCCAGGCTCTCATTTGAGGCTGAGGCCATCTAGATGAGACCCAGATAATCGTCAACGGTGTTGGCCGTGAGCGGGAGTCGAACCCGGGTCGTCCGGGTTTATAGCGCAGCGCGCTAACCGCTGCACTACCGCTCCCCACACACTCAACAACAACAAGCGCCATTCGTCACTAAGTGGCGGTGACGTCACCACGACGCTTGTGCCAGGCTATGTGCACCTTGAGGCCACGTGAAGTGTCGAACGCCCGCTGGCAGGAGGTCACGGGGCAGACCCAGGTGCCACGGGTCGACTGACTGACATGACTGAGATGACTGGCTGATGCACCACCTGTGCCCCCTACTGTGCCAACTTGCTGTGCTTTAGCCACCCGGCGCTCCGCTCGTTGTGAGCAGCGCTCCTCTGCCCTCTGTTGTTGTTGGAGGGCGACTGCCTCCAACTGGCGAGTAGCGTCCTTCACTAGCCTTTTTCACAGAGGCCGATCTTGACACCGCTGGTACCAGTCATCGGCAAGTCCACTCAGCTCCACGTCCTCCTGTACCACGTCAATCCATCTCTTCTCTAGCCCATGCCACACACCCACAAAGATCCACCGTATAGCCTTAACAGACTGTTGGGGTAAGTGCCGTTAGCGAGTAGCACCTATGAAGGCCGGAACGGTACACGAGGAGGTGGGTGGCCAGCACCACGCCCGACCGCCTTTGTCTCCCCAGTGGTGATGTTTACACACCGCACCAGGTACTCATTTGAGGCTGAGTCGACCTAGGGGAGGCCCAGGACCGGTTCAGATAATCGTCACTGGTGTTGACCGTGAGCGGGAATCGAACCCGTGTCGCCGGGTTCGTAGCGCAGCGCGCTAACCGCTACACCACCGCTCCCCACACCCCCACACACCCCCACACACTCACACACACACCCACACACACCCACGCACGTGCGCGCTCACCTTTCCCTTGCCCTGCATGATCTGGGTCGGCGCGAAGGTGGCGTACACGTGGGTGGTGGCCAGCCGAGGAGACTCGCGGTTGTCCAGGTAGCCGGGAGCCGTGGCCAGCTCGAGCCACGGCGCGCGCATCCAGTTTGGCACCGACTCCACTTTTGAGATGTCACCGTCGTTCATGATGAGACTCAGGATCTCCTGCATCCACGTGGTGCCTGGGGAGGGGGGGGGGGGGCGGGGGGGGGGGGGGGGGGGGCGGGGGGGTTGAGTTGTGGACACGATCGGGAGATGAGATCCAGATGCTGTGCTTGCGAGATGCGTGCGTGCCGCGATGTTGACACCGGACACGCCCTCTGCATGCCTCCGTGTGTCTCTGTGTGTGTGTTGAACTTCGCACTGTACGCAGCCTACGGTGCTAATCGGAGATGTATATGCGCGTGTTGAACTTCTTTCGCGCCGTACGTAGCCAACCGTGCGGGGGAAGGACAATAAACTAAACACACAAAAGCAGGTATTAATTCTAGATTTGAAGCTTTCGTGACTGCAAGGATTCATACTCTTAGTTCTTTCGGTAAAGTCACGTAGGTAAAAAAGTGAAATTAAAATTAATAAAAATAAAATAAAAATCACGACGTTTCGGAGGCAACACAAGTCTCCGTCATGAG
>JAAXLI020001641.1:0-22971 GCA_014621495.2 Entosphenus tridentatus
AATAATATAATAAAATATTTTATTATGTTTTATTATTTTTATTATTTTATTACTTCCCTTCTACGTGACTTTACCGAAAGAACCAAGAAGATTTAGGCTGAACCTGCCCTATCTGTAAAACCATTTCAACTCTGGGCTGTGATTTTTGGGAGCACAAATTGAACATTTTAGTTATCGCATTGTTCTCGTAATGAGTGTAAACATGAGTCACTCAACTGTATTTGTGCCAAATAAAGTTTATAATGCACATCGTGTCATATTCTTTGGTTCTTTCTGTAAAGTCGCGTAGATATAAAATCAAATATAAAAATAATACAAATAAAAATGACAAATAAAAAAACTCACGACGTTTCGATCGGAACACAAGCGGTCGTCATATATTTATTTATTTATTTATCCTACCTGACTTTACCGAAAAAAACAAAGAATATGAATTCCTGCAGTCACGAAAGTTTTAAGTCACATCTTGTCAGTCACACAAGAAATAATCAAGCAATGAGTAAACAAGTAAACGAACTAACAAAAATATGATGTCATATGACCATCATGCTGTCAATTATTCCAGAAATCGTTGTGCAAAGTACTGATTCGAACGTGTAATAAATTAATCGTGTATTAGCTTCATTCATTGCGCTACACTTTCATCACAAATATTTCCTCGCAAAAACAACGTACGAAGAAGAAAAACGACATCGCGAGCAATGCTCATTGCGAGCTCAAGATATTTTGTAACGAGATTACGATTGTTGCCGTGTCGGCGTACTGCGGCAACACTTCTCCTTGCGACTCACGAAGGATTTGCAGGGATCACTCGTGCTGGACATGAGGGCGAGGTTTCTTTGCGTTGATTCGTTCCCAATTGACTTCACTCTCTTGATTGCTGCGTGTTGTTTTATCTGCTCACCACTCTTCTTTCTCTCTCTCCCTTTTTAGTCCTCCCTCTGTCTCTTCCTCAGGCGAAGATGGCGGTGTACAGAACGAGTAAAAAAATGCTGGAAGGTGACACTGACGGCTGCCCTGTGCTTCCAGTGTTCAGAGGCCTGCTTAAGGCGCGGCTTCGACTGGAGCACGCGTACCACACACACGGCTAATGTGCACGTCTTCTTCGAACGCTGGTGAGCCGGACAAGCCCTCTGTACCAGCGTGAACGGCACCCTCGTGGTGTTCACCTTCTGAAGCGCTCGCTCGTCACCGTGGCGTGCGCGATGACCACCACAGCCACCACGTGCCTTTTCTTTCGTGTTGTGCGCGGTGCTTTTTGCGCCACAGCGCGTGGATTTGTAGCGTTTATTTTCATTTGTTTGCTGGTGACTTTGTGTATTTCATATCGAAATCGCCTCCAGTGCTGTTGCTGCTGGCGGCAATAAAAGTTGTTTAAAAGTCAAGTCTATCTCTTCCTCTACCCTGCATCTCCCTTGCTCCCTAGATCACAGCTGGAGATCACGACAATCAGTAGTCGCATGGGCGTGTGCACTGGTGTGCAAAACCCAAATTAAAATAGAATCATGAAGGAACATTCTCTAACCTCAGGTAAGAAAGGCATCCTGAAGTAATTCTAGCGGCCTGTAGCTTGAAGCCGGTATCATTTAATTGGCGGCTTGCTCCTGAGATGGATGACGCTGTTTAATGAAGGATTTTCAAAATGATGATTCTCTGGCTCACAACATTACCCTGATAGTGCAATTTGGACGAAATAAGTGATGAAGTTCTTAACATAATAGACAGTACATATAATCCTCTGTTGCTTCAGTGCATTCGGTAAGAAATAAAACGTGTTTAATGAATCGCTCGCTTGTTTAATGCCGGTGTGCTCATAATTCAAGGCAACTTTGCCAGCCACATGTTGGCTATGGGCTCCTAATGGGTAAAGAGCCCGCTGCTTATTATTGAAATTAACAATGTGAAACTCAGTCGCTTTGCCTCATTAAACCCGAACGGTCTTATTTTCCTCGGCAAAACATTATTGTTCAGTAGAGATTTTAAATTACAACTCCAATCCTTCACGAGCATAGGAGAGTCAATGACGACCTACAGCCACCGTGTCAAATCGCACCTTGGAGATGGAGCCGTGAAATCAGCTTGAACGCAGATTGCCCATTGGATCGTCACGTCGCAGATTTTTTTTGTTAGTTCGTTTCAACGTTAACAACCGAAACCTTCACGAGAGAGGGGTCTGATCACGATCGACAATGTCGGGGCCCCCCTCTATCAATTCACTGGCGGGAGAAGGTCTTCCCCACTTTGGTTTTGCCGACCCCCATGGCGATGGGAGGGATGGGGTGTAGGTCGTTTGGCAATACTTCGCCAAAATGGTGAGTGTGCCTGGCTGGTAAAGGTGAGCCCCATGGCGGAGTTCAGATGTCACCCACCGAAAGAACCAAAGAGTATGAATTCCTGCAGTCACGAAAGCTTCACATCAAGATATACTGCCTGATTACTAATCTAGTATATAATTCCAATAATCCCCCCCTCCGCCTCAAATCGTTGCACCTGATGAGTTAAATGATGACGTCACCCTGCTGCTGCTCTATTTAAGACCGGGAGCAAGAGCAGAGCCTCACCATTCTGGCGAATTGCCCGATGATGCTGGATGCAATTACCAGCGAAACGTCGTACTCAAAAATTGTAAATGTTGTGGTTTCACGCTTCAACACACCGGTGGGCTAAAGCAGTGAACTATTGGTGTTTTGTCAACGTGACACTTTTTGCTGATTGGCCGTGTCGAGTGGTGGAAGGTTACGACACATTTTTAAATAACGTGATCTAATCCAAAAACGTTGATTGAGCACTGTTAATACCTGCGGTGATGAAGAGGACGTCTACACAATAGTCACAATGATGCCTCGTCACTTACACGAAACGATTTCATGAAGTGTAATACATATATTTAAAAATTGACATTCACAGGCAAGTTGTATATATATAAAACACACTTTTGTAGGTCACCTGCAGAGTAAAAATAACACGTTTGACTATCTTCAGCCAAATAATTGTCCTGTTCATTGCTTGTGTACCTACATATGACATTCGGAGATACGCTATTTCGTTGACGTATGTGATGACGACGATGATGATGATCCAGTCACTTGCTCACTGACGCAGTCATATTCGTTGATGATCCAGTGATCGAATCACTCAGTCACAGCTGTCGCTCTCCCCCGGAAAGCTCTGCTATTGCAATCACCACAGTTACTGTTCCCAGGAGTTTCACTCCCCGATCCCTACACCCGCGTTGAGGACTTGGTCGACCAAACTTACTATTTCATCCTATCCACGACTGAGATCTCCCCAGTGTAAAGTGAACACAATACAGTACAGCACGATTTGTATGTATGTATGTTGGACTTCTTTGGATTCATAGATCTGAATGCAAAACGCATTTCAAGATTGCTTTGCAAAAAAAAAAATAGTAGAACACATATATGAGAAAAACGGGGAAGCGTATTCCCTGAATATATTCATATGTGCTCAAGAGAAGAGACAGTCACTCACAAGCAGAGGGGGGAGAAGTGTAACGCTTTGAGCTTGGACTTGAAGAGCGGTTGGAAGTTGGCAACTTGGATGCCAGAAGTGTTGTGGGTGGCGGGGGGGTGTCAAAACCACAGGGGGGCAACAGAAGGAAATGAGTAAGCTCCCCACTACCAGTCTGTGAACAACGACTCTTCTGTACGATATTGCTTTTTTTGTGTTGAAAGTGGCGTGCCCTTGCGGGTAACATCTGGTCACCTAGCAACAATTGTTTAATAAGCCTGATGAGACCCTAACAGGTGGAAATCGAGCGAGAGTTTTCGCGTGCTTTAAAGAATGCTGAGATATATATTTATATACTGGTGATGAAATCCAATAGGCTGGTGGACTCAACATATTTTAAATGTATGAGTGGAGACAGCATGGACTTCACATATACTTTTACCCATAATGCTCCATGGCAGCACAATGCTCTTGTATACAATCGCAGTCTGCAAAAAATGACGGGGGTTTTCGACAGGTCTTGGTGAACTGTATTCTCTTTGAGCTGACACTACTCAGAAGACCCTTAGCACGGAACTTTGATGGTGGTTCGGTGTGTGGCAAGACTGGAGTTACTCTTTAACTCACCAGACTGACGTGCAGCTCGCACCCATCTCCATCATGAAACACTTAATCAGCCAATGTCAATCCACTGCAATTCAATAATAATAATAATAATCCACCGATGTCGAGGCCAGAACCAAATTGTTTTCATGGCTGCCCATTCGGGGTGCGGGTTCGGGTCATGTTGGCATTCATGTCTGACCCGCACCCAAATGGCAATCTTCAAAAGACGAATTAGTTCCGACCTGCTCTGCGGGTCACTCGCGGTCATCCGGCCGTTACCTGAGCTGATGTAGCCGGACTCCACTGGCATCCGGCGTCCGCGCGTGTGATGGTCAGATCCAGAGGTCACCCTGTTCCTACGAAGCGATACTTCACCATGCCAAGCGACGTCACGGTTTGTGAAGCCAAGCTGTTGGGGACTAGGGCATATGGTGTGTGTCCTGTGGGGAGATGGGGGAGTGGTTGACCATATTTCACCACGCCGATCAGTGAGGGGTTACGTAACATCGCGCTCGTTAATGATTGGCCATTTTTTCTCAATGAGCATTGTCAATTTTTATTTGTTTAACTGAAGCGAACGGTGGGAAAATAATGATTAAACAGTGTGGCAGTAAAACGACTTTACACACACACACACCTTATATTCGCACCTAGCTCAATTAATGGAAATCTATTTGTATGGAAAAATAAATGAATCATGCAGTGTTTGTAACTTCTCCGAGTTGCTATAGTAAACATGTTTAAACGGATTATAATTTCAGCGTTGGAAAATAAAGAACACGTTGCCATTATGTTTGGTGGGATTATTTTTTTAAAATGTCAAATGAAATAATAAATTGTACCCGTAAGTGGTGGCATAAAATTAATGGAATCTTGTACAAACAAACCGGTCTTTAAGACTTCCACATCACACTAATGAGATCCTGAGTAATGTGTTTTTAATCACGAGTTTGGCAATACACTAAAATTCCCGTGTGATTAGGTACATTTTTATTGATAGGATTCTCTTGTAAAGGTTACATATGCGACAGCAACACAAGTAAAGCGAGGCGATGTCGTTGCTTGTTTTTTTTTACTTATTTGTCACATGATGAGCCGCTGTTTTCTAAGCATACATTTTTTTTTGGATCCTGCATAAACCGTTTTAACCAAAATGTGTTGTTTAAATGTACGAATATTTAACTGTTTTATTACTTTCAAATATCTAGGGAAAATACATAAATTCGTGGGTCATGCCAATTCTCGTCAAGCTGATCCAGTATAAATAAAATGTCAACATGAAGTTGTACGTATGGATGTTGCACTTCTTGTACGTAGCCAACTGTGCCAATCGGGGCTCATCCAAAAGAAAAGCAGACAAAGCATTGGCGATTCCCTCCCCAGCAGAGCCGCTAACCGATACCCCACGTCTGATCAGAGCCCAAGAACACGTCGCTCCCTGGTACATGTGATGTACAAGTTAACATTTTTTGCTAATTGCCAAAGACTGTTGGGGCAAGTGCTGTTAGTCAGTAGGGCCTATGAAGGCTGGCGTGGCACATGAGGGGGAGGGTGGTTAGAACCACGCTCACACGCTGCTCCAAGTACTCATTCAAGGCTGGGTCGACTTTTGCTGATTTAACACTCACGAAGACAAACGCACGTCGGAAAGCTTTACAGAATCCATTGCGTGTGAATGTTTTTTTTCCCTCGTTTTATTTAACTAGTGTAATTTACTAAGGAAAACAAGCACTTGCTTGTAACTGCAGGATGGTAAAGTGCCACTCAGGACCGGTTATAACCTGTCTATGGTGTTAACCCGGTGCAACCCGATGGCTGGGAGTCGAACACAGTGCAATGCGGTAAATGCTGTGCCTGCCGCTTCATCCAATACTACAGATACAAACGTAGAACGTAAGCATGTCCTATTTGCATTATTAAATGCATGCACTGTGACTTTCAGAACTGATTTAATCAACGGACGAATGCATCATTACATGTTCAATTTCCGTTGTTCCTCAAATTTTTTTTTTTAACGAACTTATACTGGCCCTAAATTGATACAATCTTTAACAATATCTCAGTCATACAATGCAAAACCTATCCTCAGGAACACTTGCCGAGGGTGTCTTATGGCGTGCAGCCCTTATGCTAATACTCATACTTAAGCAAAAGTGTATGCCTGTTATAACAAATGACTTTGAAAAATGACCATCAATCATATGTTGTCATGGGCATCTGGGCTAGGGTCAAGGGGACGTAGTGGATGGGTAAGTTTTCTCAGCCCAAGGCAATGCTGAGTGATGTGTGAGGTGGTGGCTGTTGATCATGGTCATCATCGTTATCGTCACCATTTTTACATCAGGATGTCCTCGTTCATATCTGTAAAGGAAAAGAAGGATGAATGAAGACGCTAGAGCATTAGCAGACAAGGGGTTTGTGAATATTATCGAGAAGCTAAGGGAAATCTGGATTCGATTAATGCTTGGGCATGTATTGAAAAAAGACAATAAATATGAAATGAGAAGAACTTTTGGGATTAGAGACTTCAGTAATAGCCTCATACAGAGACCCATAGACTCACAGATATCCATAGACGCAAAGTGACCCATGCACTCAAATAGTGATCCATAGACTCACACAGAGATCCATAGACTCACATATATCCATAGACGCAAAGTGACCCATGCACTCAAATAGTGATCCATAGACCCACACAGAGACCCATAGGTTCACACAGAGACCCGTCAGTTAGTAGGGATATGGAGTATCATGCAGTGCAGGGCAGAGGGAGTAGAGGGAGATGCAAAGGTGAGATGGTGTGCTGATGTGCTGAAAATAGACGCGAGAGCAGTGGATACGACTGAGAGAAGAGGCATAGGACGGATGCAAATATGGAGAAAGAAAACCCAAGCAGTCGACTTCACACAATAACGGGACCTTTGGCTTAGAAGAATACGAATAAGAGGAGGCCGTCATTACTTTAAACAGACATTTGCTTCAATTATTGCCTCTTTTCATGATTAACAAGATGGGCCAACAATGGCGCTCAGATGGAACGATTTCGTAATCTACGTTGCTCGAGATGGGCATGTCGAGGAAGTGTGTCTGACAGACACTCGGTGTCAACATGTTTATTCTAAGACTTTAATTAAAAATCCAGCAGCGTCATGTATTTATCCAGAAAAGCCTCATTAAGTATTCCGTGTTTTTTTTTAAATAAGCTGCTTGTGATGTTTCTTTGTTCATATCAAACAGCTGTATTAAAAACCTACCTGCTTTAGGAATCGTTACTATATTCTTATCAGAGACATGCCCTACAATACTCCCTTTGATTTTATTTGAATAAAGAAAAGCCTTTTTCATATCAGCATTCACTTATATTTAATGAGGGTGTTTGTATTTGTTTCTACGATGCCTCGGCAAACGCAATCTGCAGCACCATTGCTGCTCATTTAAAGTACTGTACTATAAATAGTTACGGGTAATTATTCTCATTAATTACATGCTGGCGGAAGTGTACCTTGGGTGTTGAAACTAAGGTTAGGCGTCTTACACAAATCAACAGTAACCTTCCAAAATTGCATGACAGTGAGGATAAGCTCTCGAAGGCGATGTTACTGGTAAGAACCTCCTGGTTACACCAGCCCACAGGGGATTATTGTGTCCGTCGTGCAGGGAGGGGCTGGGTGGGGAGGGAGGGGCTGGGTGGGGAGGGGAGGGTGGGGAGGGGCTGGGTGGGGAGGGTGGGGCTGGGTGGGGAGAGTACAGTTCTCAGGTATGCAACATATAACGCTGGTGGTGGGGGAAAGGCAGTGGGCGTTTTATAATGCAAGCACACTTTCCATACAAGCACAGCTGGCCTTAATCCTCTGGGTTGTCCTTAAATCCAGCTTCCACCATCCCCAATATTATTTGTCTTGACTCCCCTGCTCCCGCAGGTAGCGATCATTAAATTGGTCGACAAATATGGGTACTTTGTACGTATGTATGTTGAACTTTTTCCGCACCGTACGTAACTAACCGTGCTAATCGGAGGTGCGGGATAAGGACAACAAACTACACACTAAAAGCAGTTCTAAAGAAACGAGCAATCAATGTAGACTTTTTTTTAAGTGCATAAGCTCCAGTGGCTTCCTAAAGTGGGAAGGACGAGCATTCCAGACGGCCGCAGAAGCGTATCTACATGTGTGTGTATTTACCGTCCTGCAGAAAGATAGAATTGGCGCAGCAATAAAGCATTTTCACGGACGCTTCGAAAGCCAGTCTTTCAAACACCCACTAATTCACGCCACTATTTCTGATCTCTAAATCAGTCTGCAGGTTCCTACAATGTATTTTGAGGGCCCTCATGCACCTTTCTGCCACTTCTCAGAGCCACTGTACTCCCGGGTACCAATGAATCTGATGGCATCTGTCAGGGAATATGCCTTCTCTCAGAGGCCCAAAGTGCTATAAAAGGTGTGGGAGCAGTCCTGAAATGTCTTGCTCATGCACTGCTCACGGAAGCGTCTCCGCTTGAGGGAACTCGAGATAGTCCCCTCGCTGACAGAGCTCCAGAAAGCGCCTGCAGATGGTACTTGGCCTACTCTCCCACACTTTAACCTACCACACGCAATCGACTATAGTGTGGTGACTAGGGTCTAAAGAAAGCTGTCTCTTTCGATGTAAAGCTTTCGTGACTGCAGGGATTCATCTTCTGTCTTCTGGACAGACCTGTTCTACACCTGAGGACGGCTGCTTGCGTTGTGGCCGAAACGTCGTGATAATTATTTTATTATGTTTTATTTTTATTATTTTATTATTTACATTCTACGTGACTTTTCCGAAAGAACCAAGAAGATGAAAGCTGTCTCTGGACCAATCAGTTTAAGAGACAATGCTAATATTATCAAAGTATGTTTCTTTGTTTGCATTCTGACCACAAGTATTGTGGTTAATGCAGACATGATTCCTTGTAAAAGGTTTCAGTTTGGTGTTTTAACATCTTAACACCTTCGATTTAAAGCTTTCGTGACTGCAGGGATTCATCTTCTTGGTTCTTTCGGTAAAGTTGCGTAGAAGGGAAATAATAAAATAATAAAAATAAAACAATATAAAATGAAATTCTCACGACGTTTCGGCCACAACGCAAGCAGCCGTCCTCAGGTGAAGAATAGAAGAACAGGTATATCGGAAAGACAGCGTCTGAAGCTTAGTGGTGTTCATTCAGACGCTGTCTTTCCGACAGACCTGTTCTTCACCTGAGGACGACTGCTTGCGTTGTGGCCGAAACGTTGTGAGAATTGTATTTTATTGTTTTATTTTGTATTATTTTATTATTTCCCTTCTACGTGACTTTACCGAAAG
Source organism: Entosphenus tridentatus (assembly GCA_014621495.2). Classification (NCBI taxonomy): domain Eukaryota; kingdom Metazoa; phylum Chordata; class Hyperoartia; order Petromyzontiformes; family Petromyzontidae; genus Entosphenus; species Entosphenus tridentatus. The sequence goes on from JAAXLI020001641.1 coordinate 9,406, forward strand.
AACCAAGACGATCTTAACACCTGTTTTGTTGCCAGAAAAAATGGGAAAACCTACTCTCATATTTTGGTACTGCCAAAGGCGGTCCCATGGTGATGTGATGTACCCCTTCGACAGTACTGTATCCTGATGGGTATTGCAAAGGTGGGGGCATTTAACAAAAAAAAACGTGCCCATTGTTTGAACTGCCGTGATGGGAGCTGAAACCGGCGACCTTTGGATGACGAAGGAGCGCTATTGATTGGCGCAAGTATAGCAATTTTAGTCTGCGTGGCATCAGGCTGGGAAACGCAGGTGGGGCATGGTATCACACTGCAGATGCTACTTCTAGGACCTTTTCATATGAGACTGGACAATCATTTCTTTGTACTGGGTATTTTTTTTTATTTAGCAGAGGAGCAGTGGTGATTTTTTTTGTATTACCCATCCCTGTAATTTTTTTTCCCACCGAAAAGAACAGCCAACCCTGTAAAAAACCACAACAATGAGCTCTGTAAATAGGGAAGTGCATGGCCTGAAGGCCGGGCGGTGTATTTATTGTTGGAATGTACCATGCGTTGGAAACGTGAATAAAGAGAATCTGAAACATTGTTTTGTTGTGATGTAGACCTTCCCAGGCTCAAGTATACACCCAGCTGCCAGTGGTGTTTGTGTGTGTGTGTGTGCACATTTTAGTTTCTCACAATCTTTTCAGTTGCCACAACAATCCTGCGGTTCCCATCAGCTTGTCGGATTTGTCAACAGCGTCCGTAAAAAGAGCGCGCCTGTGATAGGCCTTGTTTGTGTCCTCTCTCTCTCACGCTGTCAAACCATTCACTCCTGATTTGATGACGACAGTTTTTGCATACACCTCTCCGACTGACCGCTCACTCATACGGGAGCAAGACGTGTTCTAGAGATGGGCAATTCAGAGCTGCTCGTTGTCATTGTCTCGTATACAAATCGCGAATCTGTGAGAGATGGCGATGTCTTAGGGTGGCCTTCGTCCAGGAGTGACCTCGCCTGATATCAAGGAGGCCATGGGTCCTATCCCGACCCTGACGCTGGGATCACTAATGGACGTTATTTGCTACTTCTATAACTAGAATAATGGAGTGAACGCTTTACAATCAAGATAAATGTTTTTTTTATATACATAAACAATGCAAATACGACATGAAAATTAGGCGAAACATATTTGGCTCTTGAATTGACATATGATGATTGAATCGCTAGGATGGAGGTGAGCATTACACACCTACTGTTTACAGTAAATGAATGGCACACACTAATTTAGTTTAACTTTACTGATGCACCAGGAGTGTTCCTTAAGGCATTTGTTGCAATGGCATATTTGACTTTTCCATTAAATAATACAGGCTGAGCCAAGCATAGACATCCCACTGATGATCCTCTTACTTCTCTGCAGCTGGTTGAAAATTGTGAAAGCAATTACTCCATACCTTTGCAGAGCTGCAGAGGAGGGAGGTGGTGGCATTGGATGGAGATTCACGAATCTGAGGCCCACACACCAGCAGCCGCATACGTCACTAAGTGGCGGTGACGTCACCACAGCGCTTGTGCCAGGCACTTTGAGGCCACTTGAAGTGCTAAAGGCTTGTTTACAGGAGGTCAAGGGGCACATCCAGGTGTTTTGGATTGACTGACTGAGTTGACTGGTAGATGCAGTACTTATGCTCCCGACTGTATCAATTCACTGCGTTTTATCCACACCACGCTCTATTCGTTGTTGTGGGCATCGCTGCTCTGTCCTCCGTTGTTTTGGGGGGCGACTGCTTCTAACTGCCCAGAAGCGTCCTTCATGAGCCTCCTCTATAAAGGCTCATCTTTATACCACTGGTACCAGTCTTCAAGACGTCCACTCACCTCTGCAACTTCCTGCACAACATTAGCCTATCTCTTTTCGAGCCCGTACCCCACCCAATTAGCGCTCTCTATCTGGCTGCCTTGGATGCGGTGGCATGGCATGTGGGATACATGATGCCCACACGCACAGAGATGTCAACTCCAGAAAATAAAAATGAAAAACTATTTGCTAATGTTAACGCAAATAATTTCGCAGCTTCAATAAAAAATGGAAATAAGAAGAGGAATTTTTTTTATGAACCGAGATTTTTTAAAATTGTGATTACAGGATAACATGCTTAAACAGCCATCGCTCACAATTAATTCCATGTAATTTCTCGACGTTACTTTAACATCAAGGCTCATTTATTAGGCTGTGTCTCGGCACCGTTTTGTTTGGCCACTCATGGATTCCTAAAGCAAAGAGTTTGGATCCCACATGCCCAAACTCGGCATTTTGCTTTTTTTCTTTTTCCCAAAATAGCTGAACATTCTGTCTGAAACCTCGGGTATTGGCCTCTGTTATTTTCCACACAAGCGAAACTAAAATCTATAAGCAGTCACATGTGCAGTTTCAATTTCTCGTCTGGGTCGGCTGAAAATTAGTGCTTTTATGTTGCATTGTGGACAAAATTTCGTGCACTTCTGGACACGTGAACCTATTATATTCTGCATTCAAAACCAAGCCGCATCATATGATGAGGAAATAATTCGGGTGCGGGTAAACATATGTTCTTGTGATATCGTGTCGCAAATGGTATATAGGCACGAATAAGAACAACTCAACACAGTTGTCAATAATTTTGGTGTTCTAAAATGAAAAAAAGGGAAAAGGTGAAATTTCAAACAATGACCATTCTTAAATAAGTGACGAAATAATGTTGCATATTATACGTTCAAATATCGAGTTTAATAAAAAAAAGTTTTAGTTTATTCAGAGTAAAAAAATGTTCATCTATTATTTTATCTATATGGCACCTTATGATGACATTTGTAAATGCAAAATTCATATTGTTATTAAACAGCTCACTCAAATCATGCATTTCCACCTGCACTGTGTATTTGTTTCATCATTGTGAGCTCATGATCATGCCATGGACATTCTTTATAGCCCATATTTACATCTATGTATGCATGTTCCACTTCATAACCAAAGCAGAATACAAGCACTCATATCTGGCTATGCCTTAGAAACTCAACAGCTGCACGCATTTGCTACATGCACAGTAGTAGTGGTAATAATATCAACTTATTTATCCAGGAAAACCACACTGAGTCCAACTACTTTTTACAGGAGGTTCCTTGCATTGTTTTTAACCAACTTATGAGTGTTGATATGTTTCAGAAGAAAACTGGAGCAAACCCAAACCTGTGTGGTGGGGGAGGGGGGCAACGGTAAGATTTCTAGACGAGTTCGCGACTGCTGCAGGAATTCATCTTCTTGGTGCTTTCGGTAAAGTCACGTAGAATGGAAATAATACAATAATAAAAATAAAACATAATAAAATAATTCTCTTGTGAGAACATAAAATAATTCTCTTGTGAGAATTATTTTATTTTATTATGTTTTATTTTTATTATTTTATTATTTCCATTCTACGTGACTTTACCGAAAGAACCAAGAAGATGCTACGGGAGACTTCAGCAGCGAACGTGCGAAAAAGGTCGTGCCAAGAGAGAGCAGAGGGACGCTAGGAAGAGCGCCACCGTTATTGGTGGCACAATGCCAGAGGCACCGAACGAGTTCCACCTAATTGGTGAGTGTGCCTTCTGCTGATGATGCATTTATTGATTTTCGTGTCGGGGTGTTTATAAAAAAAAAATAGCAAGGGCCATTTGTATTGGGCATCTGTGTGAGTCTGTGCGCAGTGTGCCGTCTCGCTCTGAAGACGAAGTTTGAAGGGGCTCTGCAAGACAATTTTGCTCACAAAATGCGGCCGTACCAACACGGTGACGCCGAATTCGCAGTGTCTCTCCGTTTGTCGTCCTTTTTTTGGTGAACATTTGATTCCGTCGTGTACAAAAGTCAGCGGGGTTTTTGTTGTTAGTTGTTTGTTGTTGGTGAAAAAAAAGATAAAGGTACGGCCTCGCAATGTCTTGCTGATCTTTACACCACAGCTGTTCGAAGGCCTCCATTGGTGCGACCTTATAATGAATTCGTTCGGCAACCAGAAGCCAATGCCGTTCGCCGAACACTGCATATGAAAATGGTCAGATCTTGCATTAAGGGGCCGTCCATAAATGATGTCACGCGATTTTGGACGTTTTTTGACCCCCACCCCTCGTCACACGGCGTCACAACAAGTCAAATATGACGTCACAAAGCTCTGCCCCCCCCACGCTTTAAACTATTGTCATTGTAGTGCGTATTTAACATTTGTTGAAAAATAAATTTAATTAAGTAGAACGTGTTGTCTATATTTATTTAAAGTTGCGCATTTTGATGTGACGTCACATTTCTCAACCCCCCCCCCCTCGTCACACATCCTCACAAATGTCTGACCCCCCCCCCTAGGTGCGTGACGTCATTTATGGACTGCCCCTTTAAATGCATTCGTTCGGCAACCAGAAGCCAATGCACTGCATATGGACATGGTGGGACCTTGCAGTAAGGGGGGTGGGGTAAATTAAGAAACTCGCAGCATTGTTTCAAACTGCCAGTCGAGGAGATGAACTGGCGGCCTCTGGATCGTACGTCCAGTGTGCTGACCGATACAGCGTGGCAGTAACCTCTTTGGTTTGGTACAGTTGCATGGAAACAACTCATTGTACTTAAAAATATATAATAATCCAGTATTCATTGAAAACAATCAGAAATATAATTATCTTTCACCTGCAATTGATATCAAACACCATTTACTATTTCAAACATTCTCACATAAATAAATATATCGGTGAAACGATTATTGCATATCTCCTCGATCTGGCTTTTGCACATCCACTGTAGTATAATACACATTCGTATGCATCGGTTACCACGCATTGTTGGTGCATTTAACATTGGCCTGCTTGAGCTAAACTGCAGTTTTATTATTGCTGTAAGCTTTGGCTTGCGGTTGGAGACCTTTAATACGACTGTCGTTGCATATACCAAAGCAGTTTCCAAAAGAAGGTTGATTTTAGTTCATTACACATTAACCTTGCCCTTAGCTTTTCTCATTACGCTATCTACATGTGAGTTATTACGCAGCATACATTATGCAAATGTAACCTTGTAGAGGTGCAGCTCTGCAAGTGCGTGCTTGTGCCACTGCTGGTGAAAGGGACTCCACTAGTGGAAACTTCTCGAGAGAGAGAGTCCATTTAGATGATCACTTGGCCCTACACTTTTCGCGCTGGTCAGGCATCGGGGAAGACGTGGGATTACCCACACTTTGCTTCACCACACGCAACCTGCTCATTGTCTAACTATGCCCTGTATCCATACTCGTAGTTCTTTCGGTAAAGTCACGTAGGTAAAAAATGAAATTAAAATTAATAAAAAATAAAATAAAAATAAAAATCACGACGTTTCGGAGGCAACACAAGTCCGAAACGTCGTGATTTTTATTTTATTTTTATTAATTTCATTTTTTACCTACGTGACTTTACCGAAAGAACTAAGAGTATGAATCCTTGCAGTCACAAAAGCTTCAAATCTAGCCCTGTATCCACTTGTATTGCTGGGTGGACAGAGGCAGGGGAAGGGGGGGGTTATGAAATGTGTGCCATTGTTTCAAATGCCGTGCCGGGAGATCGAACTGGCAACTTCTTGAACGCAAGCCCAGTGTGCTAACCATTACATCGCGGTGGCAGCGTCCATTTCAATGCAGCCAATAAAATGTTGTTAGGCAATGAGCAGTTTCTACAATATCACTGCTCCTGGTGTATTTCCAACCCTGTAGCTGCCACGGAGGGGACATCCGCAATGTTTGTGGCTTTACTGGTTGAAAACTACCCTGGCCAAAAATACATCTGCACAACACTGCACATTGGCCAGATATGCCTATCTGCTAAAGATTGCAATAATGCAAGCACGTGCCTCTATGCAAGCGCGCGCTTTGTGATGTGAGTTTGGAGTGCTTATATCCATGCTGCTTGCAAGCGTGGTCACGGACACAAATTGCATATCTGTAGGTTTTTTTCTCTTCTTCTTTGTGCATACGGAAGCTTAAAAGCACTTTGCGTGTGTAACCCAACACGGGAAACGAGGATGAGCCAGACTGGATTTGAGAGGCGGTAGTAGGTGAGACATTCCAGCTCTGATTGCCCGTCAACATATGGAAGCGCCATCCATTCTCACTCTCTTCCACCTGCCAAGCTATCCGGCCGTGAGCCTATGTAATTGAAAAAAAAACATTTAAAAGCATTCTAAACCTTGGAAGAGTGCGGGCTGCATGGTTATAAACAGAAACACCTCAAGATAACCTCACACTTGGTGTGTGTGTGTGTACGTGTGTTTCCTTCTCTCCCTCTTTTCAATAAGTTAAGCATAGGTCTCCTTTTTATCGCAGGTAATTCGATATACTTTAACGCAACCGCACGGCGAATCCTGCTTTTTACCGATACGAGCGTGAGCAAGGATGAAATATCAAATAGTTGTATTGTTCGCTTCAAATGTAAAAAATTGAAATGCCAAAAAAAACTTCAAGAAATGGAACAAAAAAATACTACAGCAAGGTGGATTACAGCGAAGCAATGTGGCACTTTTTTTTAAGTTATCATCCCGAAGCAACTTGTCTGGTTTTTGCCCGGGAGGATTAATGTTAAACTAAACTTTGACAGCATGCAGATTGCACTATATTAAATACCTTCTTCACACAGACAAACCAGAGGCAGTATTTCACGCGCTGAATGTTATCAAGTCTAAAAAACGCAACTCGCGCGGGTAATGTACCGTACAGTAGTTCATTTGCACGTACGTAATTCATACCGTGAAATCCTTATTGAAGCATAATTTTTGCCTTTAAAACTTTCAAATATGGAATAAAAAAATACATTTATACTCAATTTAAATATATTGCACTCAGCTAGAGTAAAATATATCATTGAAACGTTAATATGAGAAGATGATGATGATGATGAGTTTGATCATTTCAGATCATTAATATGAGATGAAAGCCTGTGATCAAATCAATTGGAGTGTGCAATTTTTTTTTCAGATCTCAGAAGCTAAGCAGGTTAGAACCTGGATAGCACTCGGATGGGTGACCACTGTGCATCAAGCAGGAGTTGTAGGCTGCCGCGCAAATACATCGTCAGCAAAGGGCAGTGTAACAAAACCCACTGTTGCGCTGTACTGAGCTCCAACATCTATGCTCCCCATCTTCTCCAAACTAAGCTTAGGCCAGGGTGGTGAAGTAGGGTCAAATAACCCCACAAGGTCAAATAACCCCACAAGGGATTATTTGCACATTGTTTAACCACATTCAGCATGTATTTGACAAAACATTTTGAATATTAAAATATCAAATAGATCCTCTGTGATGTCATTTACAGGAGGTACGTAGCTCTACCAAGCGAAGGCTTTCTTCACAAATTGCGAGCTGCGAGCAACAGTGTGGCCTTCTATTACAAATAACGTCATTAAGTGGCCTGTGGTGACTTTTTATAAATATCCACTGGTGGGATATATATGTGTTGGTAGATAATCATTCGAGTCTTGTGGACCTTTCAATATTGGCACAGCCAATGGTCATAGGAAAATTGTGAGTCACAGCCTATGGATTTATTGGTTGAATGTGCAATTAAACTGTCAACCCTGTCAAGACTGCAACATCGGTCGGATGTTGGTCAATACTATTTTTACAAACATTGTATCTATTTAGCACAACATGACTACGCACATTTACCCATGGGGCCGGAGTCGTTTCTTGGCCGAAAGTGAAATTTCCGTCAATTTCCAAAAATAACGACTGTTGCCCACCTCATGCCGAACTTTAATGCCAACAGATGTAAAATTATGATTTTGAAAGATGCAGGCGCCTCGTGTTAAACGCGCAGTAATAAATGGAGCAGTCACGTGATAGGCAGTTGGGCAGAATACGTGATTCACAATTGGAAGGTCATGAGTTGAAAAAAGAGAAAGAGCTTGACTCAGCCCATCGTCCATCCAGGGTTATTAACATTGCAGCAATTTGTCAGACATCAGCAGTGATTGTCTTCGTCACAAGAATGTGGCTTTTCTACCACTGGCTCAGGATTTGCCAGCAGAGATGAATACCATCCAACACTCATTCATGGGGACGCTTTGAATTTGTTCTCGTTGCGTCAGCAAAGAGGGTCTGAACATAAGCATTTTTCTAACAGTGTCACAGGAAATGTGTTATGATTTTGGAAAGTGAGCGAGTCAGGGGAAATTGGATGAGGCACATTCATACTCTTTTGGGTCTTTCGGTAAAGTCACGTAGAGAGAAAAAGAATAAAATAAAAAAAAATCACGACGTTTCGATCGCAACACAAGGAATCGACTTCTGGTGAAAAAATACAGCAGGCGGACTGCTGAGGCAGGAATAAATATAGCGAGAGCTACTGCAGCCAAAGGTTATATAGGTTTGAGGCACATTTAGTTCCAGGCAAAGACGTGTGAGGCGTAGAGCTGTTTTCAGGCTGCACCGTGTGTTGTTCGGCGCTACGATGAACGTTTCAGTTGTTGAAGAGGCTCCCAGCATGCGTGGAACAAGAACGCTGGGCGTGATGCTGGACAACACGCTACACGACCCGAGAGATTACTGGGAGAGTAATACAGCACAGCCGGTTAAACCTGCGCAGTTTTACGCGGAGCGTAGATTCTAAAACTATTCGGTTTTTCTTCGAAGCGAAAGTTCACAGGAGTATTTTTGCCAATCAACTGCTCGCAATAATTTCCTAAAGCCTCACAATGCCTCACAATGTATATCCTGTGACGTTGAAAGTAGTTAATTGGTGACGCTGTATTGGCAGTGGTACACTGGCACGATTAACAAAAAAACTGTCGATTTTCCTTAACATCACTAACTTAAAAAATAAATAAAATCGGTGACGTTTCTGAGCACATTTGTTTACGTGCTATAAAGAGCGGTGGTGTTCTTGACGAGAGTGTTGTTTTTATTTTATATATTATCTGTATATGTAAAATAAATGTTAATTGTCAGCAGTCCAACAATGGTGATTCCACAACAAGACAAGAACAGCATGCGTGACAACAAGAAAAAAGCAACAACAGTGGGAAATTATTACTCCCGAAAACGTTAGTGTTTTCATTTTATTTAAATGGATCACGATTATCGATAAGCTAGAACCACGAAGAGGGAGAAAAACCACAACGTCTAGGATCGAGCACGAGACAATTGCTCCCGTGCAGTGTGGTCCATGCAGAAGTATAGGCGCAAATTAGCCCAGTGAAGGTCACGAGACAGCTAACAGTGTCGTGGAATTTCTACGCGGCGAGCCGGGGACATCGTTATGACAAACGTGGATGAGAAAACAGTTTAAACAGAACACTGGTAGCCAGTGAGCCAGTGTAGACGTATGGTGCGACTTTCTATTCATTCAAAATTACCATCTTTGATGCAACTAAATGTTCAAGTAAGACCTCGCAGCTCAGCAGATGTGAGCCTGGATAGTGCTTTGATTGGTGACCATCACCTTGCGTGCCAGGTTGTGACCGCCAGCTTTTGGGTTGTGCTATGTTGCGGCCCGTAGGAGGCAGTGCAGCAAAACTGCGCTGTTGTACTGTACATCTATGCAGCCACGTCCATGTGCTCCCCACTTTCACCCATAACCACTGATGAGCATGGTGAAGTATGGTCAAAATAACCCCCCTCCCCCCGCCATGAATGGCACGGTGTGGGGGAGGTTCTCATCCAGCGATAGATTTATAAAAATGGCTGCGCATGTGGTGTGCATGTCATTTATTACGTAAACGTGTACCGGTGAAAATCTGGCCAGTGAAGGTCATGAGACAAATAATAGTTTTGCGAAATATCACACAGATAGCCAGGGGCATCGTTATGCCACACATTACGTGAGAAAACATTTTCAGCAAAGTAAACAAAAGTAGAGTTCAAGATTTTCACTTGTAGCCAGATAGACAGTGGATAGTTTAGTGGCAATTGTCTATTTATCTAAAATAATGTATTAGTACCACCAACTATTGAAGTGTTTTCATTATAATAAAAAAAATAACTACGTGAATAATGAAACTATTTCGTCAACAGACAAGAGCATCTCACTCTCTGCATACAAATATATATTTGTATCATTATAATCATTAGTCATGGTCAGTCTACTTCTGGATGGGGGAGGGAAAACTCTTCATTTTATAGTCCATCTGCCTGTGTTATTTTGTACCAATGCTTCATAACTGCTAAACAAATGCTGCTATGTTGTTAAGAAGCCATGCATTCAGTACGGTGCAATTATCACGGCTGGCTACGTATGGTGCGAAATAAGTTAAACATACATACATACAGGTACATTCTATGAAAATGAAAGGGCCATTTGGTAAATAAATGGCTCTTCCCAATCACATCTGTCGACGTAACATTCGTTGGTTTAACAAATCTGGCTGTCGTCTGATGAAGCTATTTGTAATAACTGACGAAACGTCGTACTCAGATTGTAAATGTTGTGGCTTGGCTCTCCAACACACGGATGTGCTGTACTAGTGACGAATTACCATGTTCTGCTTAGGTGACCATGCCGTTTGAAGCGCCTCCACTAGTGGGAGCTCTAGAGAGCCACTCTGGAGGATATTTTGTTAACAGTCGCCACTTATAGCAGAAGTTCACGGTTTTAAGGCAGAGGCTGCTACCGTAGTAATAATAATAAAAAAACATATATTTTCACCGCCCTGCTGGAAGATGGAAGAGAACCAGCAACCCCATGATTGCAAGCCCAGTGTGTGCTAACCGTTGCACCATACAGACATATACACTGTATGTATTAAATGTGTAAGGGAGCATATCATGGCATCATTCAAAATTACAGTTGCCTCAGCCTATTGGCTCATCTGCAGGCCCACACATCCATGCCTTGCATCTTTGCTGGACGTGTCTCGTGTATAATACCCAATTTGCATTTCAATGCAGAATCACATTAGACGAGGGAAGATGGACTATGATGAGGCAAACGGGGTGACATTGGAGAGACTACACCTTAAAAAAACCTTATCCGCCGTTCAGTCTCATGAGCTAAAGCGTGTCATGCCTTTTTAAAAAACATGAATTATCACTGATTCTGAATTTTAGCCCTAAGGCAGCCATGCGCATATTACAATAATTTTTAACATGAGGTCTGGCTCACAGAATATATTTAAATGCATACTGCGCTATGATGGAGAATAATGTTGTGTTCCTCTTTCTGCCACGTTCTGGCTGTCATGTTGATGACTCACGTGATTATTATCAGCTCCTGCGCTGATTATATTCAGGAGTTTTCTATTAGTAAATTGGCAAATGAGCTCAATGCCACACCTGATACTTGAATACATATATCTCACGAGCTCCTTTTCTGGAGGCATTGCCGCAGGCCACCTACACATGTGCATTGGTTAAGTAGATAATTTATGTTGGAACAGGGGGAATAGCAAATGCCACGTTGCTTGCATGTTTGGTGAATAGCCAAATGATCACACGTGACATCTGTTGACTCAGCTGAAAGCCCCATGACCCGGTACTGCAGACGGTAGTCCAGATGTCTTGTGACCGCCAGTTAATTGACTCCTAACATTTATTTCTTCTTTTGCGTGTTAATTTCGGTTTTATCTCAACTTTACTTGAAAATAATATATATCGTTATTTTCGCGAATGTAATGGGGCTCACAAGACATTCTGCACCATCACGTACATATGCACAGCAAGCCATCTTGGTTTTAATAAAACGCGGGGGCTGCCGGAAGGTTTGCAGGGCCGATGACGGCTTGAAGAAAGAGCGACTGAGCGAGCCAGAGAGAGAGAGAGACGTGTGACACTTTGATGAACGGTTGAAACGGGCTTTGTTTTCCTCCAGTGAAGATGTAACCTTCGACAGTTTATGAACCCGCGTGAGGCTGTGTGCTGCTGTGCAGATGCCACCACGTAAAAAAAACGGCTTGACAGAGTTCCCCCCCTAGTTTTATTGCTTTTTTCATGATTAAGTGTTAACATCCACCTGATGTAGAAGAATGAACTGTGCCCTTACTGCTACTTGGTCTGCTGAATGTCGGCTCGCAAGAAAAGAAAAATAGCGTGGCGTTACGAATTCTCACCGGTAAAGTAAAAAAAAACAAGTAAGTTGATTTAAGATCACCTGTGATGTGTCAAGCCTCGCTGTTTTCCAAAGGTCTGCAGAATTGTCAAAGTCAGCCGCGTTGCATAATGGTGATATCACTTAAATAATAAAAGTCTGCGCCTTCTTATAACCACTGAGTGGCAGTACCTCAATTACCGTACGGACACATCTTATTATCAGTGACCTTCCAACCGGGTGGCACTGACAGAGAACTTGACGCTAATTAAGAAAGTGTTCAAGTTGAAAGCCCCCGTGTGCGAGACGAAGCAGCGGTTTTGTGCGGGACGGTCCAGTCCCTGGCAATGCAATACACAATTTAACACCCCTGCGTCGCAACATCCATCAGTTGGAAATGCTCACCGGCTCAGTTCTTGGCTTTGCCTGTTTGGTGTGCGTCCCTTTTCCCAAATGTTATCCCGAGTGCGTACCTCGTGTCACGTCAAGAGGTTGAAGTACTGTATCTCACAGAGCGGGACAGCGGTTTAAAACCCAGTGGCAATGTCCCAGGGAGGTAACGTGAGGTGCTTTATTAACGTGTGCAATTATATCGTGCATGAGAGTCATCGGTGAATAATCACGTAATGACATATATAAAATACATTTCGATTTAAAGCTTTCGTGACTGCAGGGATTCATATTATTGTTTTTTTCGGTAAAGTCACGTAGAAGGGAAATAATAAAGTAATAATTAAATTGGTTTATTTTATTTTATTATTTACCTTCTACGGGACTTTACCGAAAGAACCAATAATATATATAAAATAACTAGCATAACATTTAAACCCATATGGCAACATATAATTACGTAAAAAGACCTTCTATAAACTCACTGATCGTAAACAATGTGGGTTTCCAAGAGTGACCAGTGAGTTGATTTGTTTTATTCACTTGCAGTTACAAGCCAATTAGAATGCCTCACGAAATGGACAAGTGGATAAAATATTGATGTTCATTATTCGTACACTTTGTTTTCTCAGAACCATGTTGGGTCAGGCAAAGGGGAGTATCCAACAAAACATGTTTTAGAACCACTGGGGTAGGGCATCTCTTCGTGTTAGAATTATGTCCGCGGAAGTGGATATCACAGAGCTAACTCCGAGATATTTTCAAGTGACCTCTGGTCCACACAGCAGAGGGCCCCACTTTCACAGTCGCTCTGCACGTGACAGTAATTCTAGATTTGAAGCTTTCGTGACTGCAAGGATTCATACTCTTAGTTTTTTCGGTAAAGTCACGTAGGTAAAAAATGAAATTAAAATTAATGAAAATAAAATAATAATAAATCACGACGTTTCGGAGGCAACACAAGTCTCCGTCATCAGGTGGGACCGTCAAAGTCAGATTTGCTGTATCAAGTGAGGCAGGGATTCCAAGATGCAAGTTCTTAAATAACCTGATAACGGAGACGTGTGTTGCCTCCGAAACGTCGTGATTTATTATTATTTTATTTTTATTAATTTTAATTTCATTTTTTACCTACGTGACTTTACCGAA
>JAAXLI020001642.1:1436-17235 GCA_014621495.2 Entosphenus tridentatus
GGGTCAAATATCGTCCAAAATCGCGTGACGTCATTTATGGACGGCCCCTGTGCGCGTGTTCGTAGCGCACCCGTGAACTCACGTGCACGTTCAACCATCTTGTTATTCCACTGCTGGATGAAAGGGTTCGCCACGCTCGTTGTGGGTGGGTGAAAGCGGAGGACGCATAGAAGTTCAGTTCAACAATTGATGTTGGCTGTGCTGCACTGGCGGGCTCTAACAATGCTGCCGAAATTTCGATGTAAAGCTTTCGTGACTGCAGGGATTCATCTTCTTGGTTCTTTCGGTAAAGTCGCGTAGAAGGGAAATAATAAAATTTCAATTCTCACGTTTCGGCCACAACGCAAGTAGCCGTCCTCAGGTGAAATATGCAAATTCCTTTGTCAAGGCGCCCTTCCTCCTTTAACCCAGCTAAAATATACGCTGCCAAGCCTGGTGGTGTGTCATTCAGACGCTGTCTTTCCGACAGCCCTGTTCTTCACCTGAGGACAGCTGCTTGCGTTGTGGCCGAAACGTCGTGAGAATTGTATTTTATTATGTTTTATTTTTATTATTTCCCGTCTACGTGACTTTACCGAAAGAACCAAGAAAATGCTGCCGAAATTATGCACTTTCCCGATTTAAGGCCGTGAATCCGATGCGTAAGAAATATTTAAAAAAATATTTGAAACGAAGACGGATATGCGAATGGGGGCATATGGTGCGCTTACTTATTTTGATATTTTAGATTCTCCACGACGACCCGAATGATTTTCGGTTGTACACGGGCAGGAAACTGCTCCTCGTGCAAAATGTACATCTCGTGTCCGCACGGCCAAAGGGCTGGAGCATTACACTCATTCATTCCGATAAAAAAAAAACCCGATAGAATCTGTTTAATACGTAGGTTTTCACAATATTCATAAAAGTTTTTTTGGGGTTAAATCACGCAAATATAAGTGCTGTTAACCCCCCACACCACCACAGCCAATTAAGACGTTACATACACAAAACATTTCGATTTAAAGCTTTCGTGACTGCAGGAATTTATCTTCTTGGTTTTTTCGGTAAAGTCACGTAGAAGGAAAATAATAAAACATAATAAAATACCAATTCTCACGGTGTGAGAATTGTATTTTATTATGTTTTATTTGTATTACACAAAACATGCCAATTAGTTAATTCAGCACACCGATGTCGGAAAGTAAACCGACATTCACATTTCAGTACGACGTTTCAATGGCGATTACAACCAGCTTCATCAGGCGATTTGCCCAAATTGTGAATAAGTCTTCCTGTTTCCAGTCTTAGTCAGGCAGTTCCAAATACGGCCGTCACCGCTGCCAGCTGTGTGGTCGCGGGCTCTTGCAGCTGTGTGACCTCAAGACACACACACACACCTGCACAAGCACACGGGCGAGAAGCCGTATATAGCTGAAACGTGTGTGGCCCAGACCCTTCAGGTCGCTTCCACTTACTTCAGATGTTGTTTTCCCCGCTTCAAATAAAAGGTGCATCGTGTTGAAAAGTGAAACATTAGACAAAGAGCATCCATCCAGCTGCACAGGGCTCGCAAATCAGTTTGACCACCGATGAACGAAAAGTTTAACCACATGTTATAGGCGAGCAACAAGTATGACCATTGGACACGGGTCAAGATGGAAGTTTTAATAGTATTTTCAATAAACTCAATATGCATTTCCATGGAGTATTGTGAATAAAAGCAGCAGGATAAGGCAATTCTGTGTTCACAAATTAAACGCGTTTTAGTCGATCAGCCTATTGTTCATCCATAAAAATATGATCAAGCAGCATTTTGTTAAAGCAAGCAAACTGGACAAGTTTAAATATTTTGGGTCTCATCAGCAGTCAGGCTGGTTTAAACAAATGCTGCCGAATTACCGGATGTAATTGGCTACGAGCATTCCAAATAAAATATGGGACCCCGTTCAATGCAAAAAATCTAAACGATACGTAAACTCACGCGTTGCTGCGAATACATTTTTGGGTAACAGGATATTATAATCATAACCCATTGTCTCCACATTAAAATATTCTTTATTCTATATTTTAGTAAGGCCTCACAACCGAGCTTCATGACACACCACACATACATTTTATTGGCCCCGATGTGAAAGAAAGAGTGGTTCGTGAAGGGTCAGCATTAGTTCGTCCCAAGGAAGGAAAAACACCACTGGTTGGTGACTGAAAGTTGGCTTCTATGAAAGAAAACAAGAACGTTTAATTCGGCGAGGGGGAAAAAAAAGGGCAAATGAGCATCGGTGCGGGTGGAAGCACCACGGGTAAAATCGTTGTACCAACTATTCTTGTAGAAAAAACAATAATGAATTCTGTCCATTGTAACAGAGGTGTCCATAGATATTTCTAAGCACATGCCCACCATTGGGACTACCAGCCGAATAGAGCCATTTTGCAAATCCTTGAACGGTTTGGAAAGTGAAACCTCAATAGAGGATGCACATTAGGGAACCTGCTAAATATTAATGTTCAGCGCGACTAGCGCAATTAAGTCACGCCTGGTCTTAAGGTAGGTAACCGGCTATGTTAAACAAAAATATGGGTCTCCATTGTGTGCCACTGCCTGTAACTGACCAAGAAAAGTTCTGGTTACTTCTCACAACTTTGCAGTGCATTTACTTATCTCAAAATTATTTATTAGAAAAAACAGTCATCAAATGTACTTCAGACTAAAAATACATACTGCCGCCACGGATGAAAAAAGTCAATCCTATTGAACAATCGTTTTTTTAAAATCATGTACACTTCTGCTGTTGCAGCAGCAGCAGAAGATGAGATGCTAGTGACATGAGACCACTGTTAGGAGGGGCATGCCGACAACACACAAACGGACAACGATCACAAACTATGTACAACAATGAATACCACCGTTGGGATTCCAAAAGTACTATGTAGTGTCACGTGCCTGAGCCTATGGGGGGGGGGGGGGGATGCAGAAGTTGCATTTCCCAGGCAATTGCAACAATGTCAGGTTTTCTCGCAGACCCAATTAGGGGTTGTTTTGAACACCTTCGGCATAAACAATAAGGTTATGCTTTTACATAAGTGATTTTTTTATGCTGGTAAATGCATTAGTGTGCTTAAATGTGTTTCCTTTGGTTTAAAACAACTGGACGAATTCACTGGTCGTGAGAATTTGGAAACTGGGTCGGCAGAATCTGGAAGTTGATCGATGGAAGTGAGAAACGTTGAACACAAAATCAGGTTAAGATGAGAATGGCTGTGATAATCATGGTTGACCCCCTTTTTGGGGAATGGCCCTTTTCCATCGCTGAGATATTGATGGGATGGACATTGAACCAAAACAGACTTTTTTTTTTAGGGCAGTGTTAATGACGATTCGTGATGAGTTGTTATTTGCACATCACTGCCAATGCAATAGTAAACATAAAAAAAGATAGAAATTAAGATGCAGAAAATGCAAGTGGATAAATGCATTTGGTCTGAATTGAAATAAAAATGCCATCCCTGTTTTCCCTTCAGATATAACCATGTCCAAGTTGTAAATTTATAATCCGAGTCTCCTTGCACCACGAAATTAATGCAACCCGTCATTTAGAAATTCAGCTACAAAATCAACATTTAAGGCAAGTAAAAAATATCACTTTTGGAGAAACATTGGTGCCAAAGTAATGCAAATGTTTGAATGAAGAAATCAGAATTCCTCACATTCACACATCCAAAATGGAAAAGACAGGTTACAGAGAGAAACTATTCTTAAACTTAGAACAAAAATTGACGAGAGAAGAAATGAAATTAGTAAATGCTGCAAAAACAAGGACGAAAAACCATGCACATACGTGGACTTTCTCACACTTTCCCAAAAGCGTTTGTCTTGAGAAAATGTAGTTTCTCACAGAAAGCAGAGGCAGGGTTATAGAAACATCATATAAACTGTTCAGGTCAGCAGGCTTTTTGACCAGGCAATTTCCCTTGGAGAGGAGACACTTCGCTCGATATACGGGCGTACATAGGCAAGAATAAAGAGAGGATGGCAGTGAAGGTAGAGAAAACACCGGGGGAGAGCCTGTACAGAACGAAGACAGGGCGACGAAATCAGCCCCGTGCGCAGGCGCGCGGTTGGTCGGTCGGTCGCTGCATTTGCAGAACCGGGAGAGATTACAGCAACTTGGGAAGGCCTTCGTCCAGCAGCGGACAGATCAGGGCTGAAGACACACACACAAAACACATACAATGCACAAATTAGTAAATATGTAGAGGACTAGTTGGGGGGACATGGCGTCACGCTCGCTGGCTGGGGCGGTGATGTCACGGGAAGTGGCGTCATGCGCGCCAGCCAGCGGGATGACGTCATGTCCCGTGACGCAAGCGGGGTCCGTTGCTAAGGGTAAGGGAACGAGAAGGGTGGGAGTTAGGACCAGGGGTAAGGTGGGGAAGTCAGGAGAGTGAGGCCAGCATAGGAACGAGGAGCGGCTGCGCTCCTCAGAGGTCGCAAACGGGTTTTGATTCCTTACCCGTACCCGGCCGCACCAGGGTCGCAAATGGGTACCCGTACCCGTACCCTATCCGAAATTAGTGACAAACGGCGACTCACCAGTGACTTACAGCCTACCCGTGCCCATACACGGCCGCACCAGGGTCGCAAACGGCTACCCGTACCCGGCCGGGTATCGGGTAGGGTACGGATATCGGGTACCCGGTTGCGACCTTTGGCGCTCCTCGGTCGGCCGAGTTTGGATGATAAACCCTCGCCGGCGCAGAGGAGGCAGCCCGGGCAGCCAGCTGTGCTAGGGAACAGACAGGGTGGAGGGTCCGAGGGTAGGACCCAAGACTAGAACCCCCTACCCCTGGGAAGTGGTATCTTAGATCTTCTTGGTTTTTTCGGTAAAGTCACGTAGAAGGGAATTAATAAAATAATAAAAATAATAAAACATAATAAAATAAAATAAAAATGGTATCTTAGAGTTAAATCGGCAGAAGCCCTTAAAAAAGCACCCACGCAAGCCCCTTTACTTGGAAATTTGCCTCCGAGTCGTCCAACACTCCGCAACAAATATAATGTAGTCCACGATAAAATGCACGCACATACACGTCACGCGAGTAATTAAATATGTACAGTACATCCAAGCACACACCAACACAACGCAAATTAATACACGCTAACAAATGTATACGTACGCAATAGAGTATGCATTCATAAATATATACACAGTATAATATGCACACAAGAGCAGAGGCACACAAACACGTAGGTTTTATGGACATACATAAAGCAGTGTTTTAGTACTCACGTTCAACCTTGTTTTCATAGTTGGTCACCAAAACTCTCCAATTCATCGCAATTGTATATATGTGTTGAACTTCTTTTGCATCATACGTAGCCAACCGTGCTAAGTCGGAGGTGCCGGGGATTCCATCCGGTGCCGGGACTCAAAACCGAAACATGAAAATAATTTACTATAGATATAGGGTGGCCGATCTGTATAACCAAGCGATTTAAGGACAGTTACATGGCAACATGTGCGATTGCGAGTGACATTAAACAAGGTCCAATGACCAACAATGGCAACTCGCACAACGAGCCATCGAAAGCACAATATGTATTCAACTACCTCGAACAACAAAGATCCCCTGTGTAGCCTTAACAGACTGTTGGGGCAAGTGCTGTTAGCACCTATAAAGGCCAGCCTCCCCTAGGCCGAGCCGGCCTAGGGGAGGCCCAGGACCCGGTTCAGATATAATCGTCACTGGTGTTGGGCCGTACGTGGGAATCGAACTCAGGCCACCGAGTTCATAGCGAAAACGGGCTAAACTCGGGCCGGCTTCGGTGGTGGTGGTGGAGTGGATGGTGTCTGTCATCGCGTGGCGAGTCATGGATGACGCCGGTGTGGCAGTGCAGCGCTCAGCGTTTAGTGCGGAGGGAGTTGGGGGCGGTAAGGGCTGGATGGGGTTGTCCCCGCGCACAGCCGCGGGTTGCCTGCCCGTTCATCACCTTTGCGTCGGTAGGCTCCATCTCAATTAACTCTTGAAGCATCTCTGCGAAACGCACAGGAACGGTAATGGGTACACGTAGCAATAAACGTACCAACATACAGTCATCGTGTTTTAAATCTGTATTGAAAACTAATTTCTTTAGAGCTACTTTTTGTGTTCAGTTTATTGGCCTTCTCCCCACACCTCCGGTGAGCATGGCTGGCTACGTAGGGTGCGAAAGAAGTTCAACATACACACATGCGTATGTACGGCAAACTTCGCATCCTGCACTTTAGGCCCAGCAATACGCAAATATCTTTTTTATTTTATTATTGGCAAGGCTTTGCAAATTCTTACACCGGTGCATGCCTGCAAGCCAGCACTATGGAAGCAGGATTGTTGCGGTCCCAACACACAGCACGATTCCACCTTTGGGAATAGTTCCCGTAAGTAAGGGGAAGAGCAGCACTCTATATTGATATTTACTGGAACATTTCAACATAAGAACTCACCACAAAAGGTTACTGTTACAATAAATTGGCAATAAAAAAAATGGTATTAAATCTACCTTGCTTTAAAATTCGGGTTTAACTCACACTGGCAATGGTTGACAGCAGTCTGCATTTAATTCACAGCGTAACACTGTGCGATGGATGATATCTAATGACCATGTCATAGATGCTAGACTGTTTGAAATGTGTGATGCTGTGAAAGATGTGGTTCCAGACATACAGTACCCCTGGCGTCTACAAACTAAGTTGCCTCTGTGGTAGCAGTTACATTGGAAAAACCAAACGACATATCTCGGACCGCATCCGTGAACATAAAGCAGACCTAAAACACGGTAGGACAAACACCTCAGCCGTGGCAGATCACTGTTACAATTCAGTGGGTTCACATGACATTGACTTCTCCAAGACAGAGGTTCTCTGCAAGCCATCTGGCTACCATGAGAGATTCGTTCATGAGGCGATCCACATATACAAACACAGAGACAATTTCAACCGAGAAGATGGATTCTGGCTCAGCAATCATTGGAAGGACGTAATAAACCATTTCGGATCTTAACTGATTGTGTTCACGTTTACGGTGACTTTCAGACCACAGTCCACTCACTGGGATTGACTATATATCTTTTATTCTCCGCAGGGAATGGATTATTTGCTCCGCTGCAAGTCTCCTACCACCACTCTCCCATTGACATATTTCTTTGCTTCCTCTTAGTACCTTTCACGCGACGGTCAATGGTAGTGTATAGCAGATTGTAAAATAATAAAGTATAAAAGTGTAATGTTTAATACAATGTATAAGGTAATATATAGTATTGTAATTGTATAGTGAATATACAGCAGTGTGGTATACAGTAGGGTGGGTAGAATAATACATAGTGTAATATTACAATGTATAGTCTATAAGCATATTAGTTGCTGCAGCTCCATACTATTAACATTCCTTCCCTTTATTAATGCTAACCTTGATGCAGCTAATCCTGCATAATATGACTTTGAAACCCCCCACCCACCTCCTACACATTCCACAAGTAATGACTAATCCCATATCTGCATTTCCCATAAATATGCTAAATTCCTCTTGATATGCAAACTCTTTTGTCAAGGCGCTCTTCCCCCTCCAACCCAGCTTAAATATACGCTCCAAGCCTGGTGGTGTTTAATTCAGATGCTGTCTTTCCGACAGACCTGTTCTTCACCTGAGGACGGCTGCTTGCGTTGTGGCCGAAACGTCGTGAGAATTATTTTATAATATTTTATTTATTATTATTTTATTATTTCCCTTCTACGTGACTTTACCGAAAGAACCAAGAAAATGTGCGATGCTATTTCACAGTGCGTTGTTGTGACAGATGCTAGACTGTGCTTGGAACTGTGCCTTGCATAGAGCCCCGAACCCACAAATTGTTTATTTTTAATAAGAACACTACATGCAATTTATACGCCAAGGCGGCGAGATGTTAACTACCCTGTCTGGTATACAGGAGGTCGTGGGTTCAATCCCGACCCTGATGCCTGTTGTATATTTGGAGTTTGCACGTCTCTCCCTGCGGTTGCGTGGATTTTTCTCCACGTTGTCAAGTTTTTCCACGCCCAGTATTTGGCTGCAATGCATTTCCACACGATAAGCCACTTCGTTGAGCTATCATTTTATGTGGCCAGGTCGCTTCTGAAAAAGAGCTATGTAGCTCAGTGGGCCTTACCTGGTAAAGTGAAAAGTTTAAGAGTTAAATAAAAGTATTTTTTTTATATATTCGGCGTAAAAACATTTTCTCCAAATGTCAACTGTTGACAGTACCATGTTGCCATATGCTCGTTTATTTGTACCGATTTTATACTCGCGCAACACATTGTTACCACAAAACTATGCATTACACGTTTGAAAAGTTAAATCCTATGATAATTTCTCCGCACCTCCGATTAGCACGGTTGGCTGAGTACGGTGCGAAAGAAATTCAACATACGTACGCATGTAAATTGTCCAACATTCGCGTGTCAAGAGGCACAATCAACGAACAGAAAAACCACCGTGTGCGCACGTACCCCGTAAAGCGGTATCTCTTGCAGAGCGGTCATCGATGATGCTGAAGACCTGCTCCACATAGTCTAACGTGCTGCACTCCCCCTGGCTCCAAAGATTATCGAGATGGTTCTCCTGCGACAGCTGCACCAGGAAGCTCTGTCGCACGCAGCAACGGCAACGTTAGTAAGACGCGTTGAGGTTTTGAGGGAGCATCATTTCGGGCAAGCTGCATCTCGCTACGCCGCACGTACGGGCAATGTATGTGGAACTTTTTTCGCACTTAACGTAGCCAACTGTGCGAATCGGAGGTGCGGGGGAAGGACAGTAAACCACAAAAAGCAGTTCTAAAGATCGATTTAAAGCTTTCGTGACTGCAGGGATTCATCTTCTTGATTCTTTCGGTAAAGTCACGTAGAAGGGAAATAATAAAATAATAAAAATAAAACATGTTTCAAAACTCCTTTAGGACAAACCTGTTCTTCACCTGAGGACGGCTGCTTGCGTTGTGGCCGAAACGTCGTGAGAATAATTTTATTATGTTTTATTTTTATTATTTCCCTTCTACGTGACTTTACCGAAAGAACCAAGAAGACAGTTCTAAAGAATTGAGATTTCGAACTAGATTAAGAACACTCAGGTGTGTATGTTTTAAGACGTTTCCAGTCGAGAAGTATTAATACGAGCGAGAGGAAACCCGAGTGCGCGGTGAAGACCTGCACGGGCGAAGGGGGGAGGGCAATACTATCCCATGCAGATGGAACGGATGAGAGATTAGTCCACACTTTGTGTACCATCTCGTGCCAGCAAGCCAGGTTATAGCAACTCAACGGACATCACGACGTTTCGGAGGCAACACAAGCTTCCTTCATCATGTGTAATAAGGCACAGCAAAATAACTGTAGTGGGTGTTGTTTGTGGGGGGGCATTATTATATGGGGTAGGAGGAGGGGGGAGGAGCCAAGGGGGACGGGTGCAGGATGGGGGGGGTTGGGGTGTGGGTGGAGCCAGCTTGGCTCCTCCCCCTTCCTCTTACCCTATATATTAATGCCCCATCACAAACAACTCCCACTACAGTTATTTTGCTGTGCCTTTTTACACCTGATGAATGAAGCTTGTGTTGCCTCCGAAACATCGTGATTTTTTATTTCTATTATTATTTCTATTATTTTTATTATTTATTTTTATTTTTACCTACGCGACTTTACCGAAAAAACCTAAGAGTATGATCTTGCAGTCACGAAAGCTACAAATCTAGAAGGGAGTTTTGAAACACCTGTGTGGTCTACCTTGCCTCCACAGTGCTCGACTTCAGGCGTGCGTGCGTAGGCATAAGGCCCACTTTGGTAAACAAGCGTAACAAATAATAGATAACAGGGTCAAAAATGCTTTACAAAAAGCAAAACCATTGCTGGAGCCCACACTGAGGTGGTGCGAAATCGTTTTCGGACGACACAAGTGCGTCGAAAGCACGCAAGACATGGACCCCGCGTCACGGCAACGGGAGAGTGCAAGCCGGCCGCTGAAGCAGGTCAACGCACCTGCAAGTCCGTCTGGTGCTGCTCAATGATCTTATTCTTGAACGGCTGGAGAAGAGACTCTTCGGAGGGCAGCGCCAGTGGCATCTCCTCCTCCTGCGCACGCACGCACGACCAATGCAGCACAAGGGGGAACACACACGCTGGTAAATAAGCCCATCAGGTTCTAAGGACTGGGACAGTTGATGGCAAACAGAAGGATTGTACATGATCGTGTGCAGCCCCTTTTGTCAATCCACTGCTGGATGGCTGCTGCAGCTCTCCTTACTATTAAAATTGCCCTCCCTTTATTACTGCTAATCCTACTTCCTCCCTTTATTACTGCTAATCCTACATAATGCACGGGCATAATATGACTTTGAGACCCCCCCCCCCACCATCTCCACATTCCACAAGTAGTGACTAATCCCATCTCTGAATTTTTCATAAATATGCTAAATTTCTCTATTGATATTTAAATTCCTTTGTCAAGGCGCCCTTCCTTTTCTAACCCAGCTTAAATATACGCTGCCAAGCTTGGTGGTGTTCATTCGGACGCTGTCTTTCCGACAGCCCTGTTCTTCACCTGAGGACGGCTGCTTGCGTTGTGGCCGAAGCGTCGTGTGAATTGTATTTTATGATGTTTTCTTTTTATTATTTTATGATTTCCCTTCTACGCGACTTTACCGAAAGAACCAAGAAGATGAATCCCCCACACCGTGCATGTCGTGGGGGTTATATGACCATACTTCACCGTGCAGGCAAGTGCCGAGTAAAGGTCGGGGAGCGCGCATGTTTTGGAGAACTTAAGTACCTCTCGCATCACGACTTCCCACTCTGCTACATCTCCCCTCGCTCTACTCCCCTCCGTACACTCTCCTACCTCTCCCCTCTCGTCTCACGCTACTTCAGCTCCACACAGTTTCTGCTCCAAGTAGCCTTGGCATTCGCCGAAAGCCTCCAGTCAACATTCGCTCAGGGGGAGGTCGCTCACTCTCCTCTGATGCCCCCATATTCTTCTGGGACTCCCTTCCCCCAGCCACCCATGCTGTCAGCTCCCCACTCACGTTCAGGCTCATGGACTTACTTTTATTATTTTCTGCCGGTGACAATTTACAAAACATGCACAATGTTTAAATGCCTCGTTAGGTGCTGTTGCTTAGATGTTCAATTGTGTAGTAGTTTCATTGATAGGTGCCTGGTTAGTGGTTCGATTTCGTTTGTTATTTTGTTGTTTCGTTTAATTGCTTAATAATATCATGTCAATGTTTTTGTCTCTTCCTGAATGAAAAATTGTTCATGTGTATTTGTCAATGAGTGTCAATGTTATTTTCTAATCGTCAGCGAGCGATTGTCAATGTCAATGTTTATCCGTCAATATTTCGCGACTGTCACATGCCATCCTCTGCCTGGGGGATGCTCAATCAACCACTCGCCAGGGTGAGAGGGGGCAGCCGTTGATGACGTGGCTGAGCGGCCTCCTTTTCCCCCACCTGGTCAATATTGAAGTCGTCCTCCGGTTCAGGCTCTGCCATGGCGGCAGCGGCGGCGGTGGTGGTGGTGGGCGCGAGCGGTGCCGATTGTCGCTCCTCCCCGCCCTGCTCCACTCCCAGCTCCTTCACCCTGCGTGCGGGCAACACAGACGAGAACGAAGGGCAGACCCGCCTTGACACCGCAGCCCTCCCAATACCGATGACTCATCATTCCACCCCTAGGATTTGTGTGGCGTGTGTATGTGTAGTGACTGGGAAGGTCACTGTGTGGTGCCGGGGCCTGCGAGGTCACGGCGGGATGTCTACTGTTGTGTGTACACCCCGGAAACGGGATGTAGTACCAGCCCTAGTGGGGGCTTGGGTGAGCGCTGGTTAAGCACGGTTGCGGGCTCCCGTTGAGAGAGAGCGAGAGAGTGTCAGCCAGCTGGGGCTACGTTGAGGGCATGATACTCTGGCTGACTTGGGGACACGTGACCGCCGGATCATACTGGAGGGGGGCCTCTGGTGGAGGGGGCCAATGGGTGGTCACATGGTCCGGGAAGAACTCTCGAGAGCCTTAGGGCAAGGGGGCGAGAGAGATCGAGAAGGTGGGCGGGGCTAGAGGCAGAGCCAGCCCCAGCCCGGCCCGGGGTTCTTACTGTTGGAGAGGCAGGAGATCCACGTCAAGCTTGATGAAGCCTCTAGCCACACGGTCCGGGACCCAGCTTGTGGTCGGGACCGGCATAGTGGGACCGTGTCTAGTTCCGCCCTAGCGTGGTTAGTTGGGTGGTCACCACCCGTGGTTGTGTTGTGTTAATAGCCCTGGAGTATGTTGTGCAAATAGTTAACAAACGTGTTGCTCCCAAGACAACGTCTGCGACTCGGTTGGACTCGCTACATATGTACACACGTGTATGTGTGTATGTGCATAACCTTATGGCGAGAGGTAGTGTGGTTTAAAGCTTTTGTGACTGCAGGGATTCATCTTCTTGGTTCTTTCGGTAAAGTCACGTAGAATGGAAACAATAAAAATAATAAAATAAAACATAATAAAATACGTGACTTTACCGAAAGAACCAAGAAGAGGTAGTGTGGTGTTTAGCGCGCTGCGCTATGAACTCTGAGAACCGAGTTGGAGTCCCGCTCACGGCCACCAACACCAGTGACGATAATCTCAACCGGTCCTGGGCCTCCCCTAGGTCGACTCAGCCTCAAATGAGTACCTGGTGCGATGCGTAAATATCGCCACGAGGGAGAAAAAGGCGGCCGGGCACAGTGCTGACCACCCTGCCCCCCCCTTTGTGTGCCATGCCGGTTTTCATAGGCGCTTGCTAACAGCACTTGTCCCTACAGTCTGACAGGGCTATATGGGGGATCTTTGTGGCAGTGCAGTGCTACAAACTCGGCGACCCGAGTTCGATTCCCCCTCACGACCAATAACGGTGGCGAATATTTTAACCAATTCCGGGCCTCCCCCTAGGTCGACTCGGCCTCAAACGAGTACCCGGTGCGGCGTGTAAACGTTGCCACTAGGGAGAGAAAGGCGGCGAGGTGTGGTGCTGGCCACCCACCCCCCTTCATGTGCCGGTGACAGCCTTTAATAGGTGTTCACAAACACCACTTGCGCGAGCTACCCCACACTCGGCACTACAATTCACACACCCCTTCCCCCGGTGATTTGCCTTACCTGTCTGCGTATCGCAGCGTGTTGTTCGTGTGGTCACAGGAGCTCATCGCAGGAGAAATCATGGCGATCTGCAGCATCCACACACGTGCACAGCGAGAGAAGCGGGCGGCGAGTGTGTTTCTAGGAGCACAAAGCGGTAGTGTCCCGGTTAGCGCGCTGCGCTGTGAACCCAGCCACTAGAGTTCGATTCCTCGCCCACGGCCAACATCAGTGGCGATTATCTAAACTGGTTCTGGGCCTCCCCTAGGTCGACTCAGCCTCAAATTCGTACCTGGAGCGGTTCGGAAACATTGCCACTAGGGAGACAAAGGCAGCCAGGCGTGGTGCTGGCAACCCCATTCCCTCCTGTGCCGTGCCGGCCTTCATTAGGTGCTCGCTAACAGCACTTGCTCCTACAGCAGGTACTCATTTACTAATGTTTTATTATTTATTTATCAAGTAAGCCCGTCTGAGCTATATAGATAGCTCTTTTGCAGAAGCAACCTGCCCACAAACTCAACGAAATGGCTTATCATGTCGTGGACAGAAAAACTTGACAACCCTAAGAAAAATACACGCAACTACAGGGAGAGACGTGCAAACTCCAAATATACAGCAGGCGTCAGGGTCGGGATCGAACTCACGACCTCCTGCATACCAGGCGAGAGAGTTAACATCTCGCCACCGCAGGGCCAGTCAACCTAGGGCAGGCCCAGGACCAGTTTAGATAATCGTCAATGGTGTTGGCCGTGAGCAGGAATCGTACTCGCGCTAACCATTGCACTACCACTCCCCACATACGCTAAAACACATGCACGTGCACGCACACACACACGTACCATGCAGGTGCGGGAGTTCTCCCCGATGAACGAGTCCCTCAGCACCTGGGTGAGTTTGCTGCCGCGGAATGGCGTGTGTGCCTTGTTCTGTCCCAGCGCTCTGATGCACTCCTACACATGCGCACGTCGACACGTGAATGCACGCAGCACACGCATGTACAACAAAAACAACCGCCGCCACCGCCATACACCACGAAGTGGCAGTGACGTCACCACGGCGCTTGTGCCAGACTGTGCGCACTTTTAGGGCCACGTGAAGTGTCGAACGCCTGCTGGCAGGAGGTCACGGGACAAACCCAGGTGCCATGGTTTGACCAACTGAGATGACTGGCCGATGCACCACCTGTGCTCTACGACTGTGCAAACTTGCTGCATTTTAACCGTCCGGCGCTATGCTCGTTGTTTGTGAGCATCGCTCCTCTGCCTTCCATTGTTGCTAGAGGGCGTCTGCCCCCAACTGCCCAGTAGCAGCGTCCTTCACGAGCCTCTTCCACAGAAGCCAATCTTGACACCGCTGCTACCAGTCATTGGCAAGTCCACTCACCTCCATATCCTCTCGTACCACATCATTCCATCTCTTGTTGAGCCTGTGCCATACCCGTTTAGCACCCTCACGCGCACACACACACACGTGCACGTCCTCATGGAAACGAAGCACAGCCAACAGGCCCGTAGTGTCAGATAGGGGGGCATTCCAAACCCCCCCCCCCGCCATTCTCAATATTTTGGTACAATAAAGCAATTGGCATTAGTCTTTGTTCACATGCATTGCAAGTTTGAAGAGCTTGTGCAGATCGTGTAATTACTCATTCTGTTTAGCGTTTACCGTTTGTCAAAAAGTATGTTTAACATTATCCGTGTCGTACCCCTCTTACATTGTACATGCCCGCCCCCCTCCACCCCCCCTTTAAACAAGGTCATGCAGTAACAGGGTTAACAGCCATGGGCAAGGGCCCTTGACAATCTGTGCAGGGTAGTGTCCCGTTCATACTATAGGAGATGACAACTTACGTTGAAATTAACATGGATTCAAAGCAATAAAGATGTAATAATGTACCTGTCAATCAACGGGTCGGAGAGCCTAGAAATCATTTACAGGATCCCCATTTATTTCCGTGGAGATTTTTGCATGCAGTTAGCAGCCCTGCACAATTTAGGGCTTCCTTACGACAATACCACAATTTGACCATACTGCACCACGCTGGCGAATTCAGGTAGGTGAATGTGTGGAGCATAGATGCGAGAGCCTAGGAGGTACAGCGCAACAATGGATTTTTCTGCGCCGTCCCCCCCCCCCCCCATACCCATGACGTGGCCTCTCAAAAGCCCAACGACACCTATTTTATACATTTTGGTCACCCATCCCAGCATTGTCCAGGCTCAAACCGGATTGGCTTCCAACATCTGATATCAAGTGCATTCTGGGTGATTAAGCCATATGTAGGGGTGGTAAGCGCCGGCGTGTAGCGAGTCATCGCGGGGCGGTCGCTTACATCACGGTCCGCATGTGGGTGTTTACATCGCGGTCCGCATTAGCCCCGCCCTATATAAGGCGGCGCGCGGGAGCGCTCGAGGCAGTTTTACACCAGCGAAGATAGAAGACGGAGAAGCCTCCTAGGACCCTGGGACCCCTAGCCCCGCTGCCCTTATCAGGGCCGGGTCTCTGTGTGGCCCAGTGGTGAAACCCTGGGTACTCATCAGCCCGACGTCCTTATCAGGGCCGGGTTGATGGGCCAGTGGTCGGGTAGCCTTCAGTAACAGTGTAGCCAGTGTAGGCTCAGAACAGTAACAGTGTAGGCACGCCTTGTGTAGGCTGTATAGTGT
>JAAXLI020001643.1:0-11505 GCA_014621495.2 Entosphenus tridentatus
TTTTTACACAATTTATCTTAACTCACTCTGTCTGTTGTTGTTGTTGTCGTATTCTTAAATCTTGTAACTCGATTTTAACCCACTTCCCAATGTGGTATCGACTGCAAAATTGGTATACTTATGTCATACTGATGACAATACTAGATTCTATCATAAAAAATTTAAAATATTTTCTATATGTTATGTTTCGGCTTTGGTTTAATTGTCCACGGTAAACTGACGTTGGCTCTAAATCAGCACGCTCCCTTAACGTTATGGCAAGCTTCGGGCCACTTCCTGGAGTCGTGGAGTTCTTCCATGATTCGTACGGTACATTTCATAAAAGCGTGTTTAGAAAAAAGTTTTTTTCAATATTACTTATTTTGCCTCCACATTTCGAATGAGCGTCACCACGCGTTTAGAGAGTACTCGGCTGCTGCTGCTGTAAATGTCCATGTGACCATGATGATGATGGTAATAAGACGACTTCGTTTACCTGCTATCATTTGTGAGCTACGTAGCTCTATTTCAGAAGCCACCCCAGGCTATCACGAATGGAAGCATCTCAACGAAAATTGTCTCGAGTGGAATTGTCCAGCAGTAGACAAACACTCCGAACGCGCGTTTCTAAAGGTGGAGGGGAAAAAACTGGAGGACCCCGAAAAAAGAATCCACGCGACCACGGGGAGAGAGACAGAGAGAGAGAGACGCAAACTCCAAACACACAGCAGGTGTCAGGGTCGGAATCGAACCCACGACCTCCTGAATACGAGGCGAGGTAGTTAACATCTCCTAGTCACCGTGATGATGATGAGAGAGAAAGACGCAAACTCCAAATATACAGCAGGTGTCAGGGTCGGGATCGAACCCACGACCTCCTGTATACCGAGCGAGGTAGTTAACATCTCCTAGCCACCGTGATGATGATGAGAGACGCAAACTGCAAATATACAGCAGCAGCAGGCGTCAGGGTCGGGATCGAACCCACGACCTCCTGAATACCAGGCGAGGTCGTTAACATCTCCTAGCCACCGTGGACGCCCTGAGTACTGTGGAGGCAGCAGCCGCAAGGGTTGGTGGGTCGCAAACACATGGGCTGTTCGCACGTTGAACTTCTCTCGTGCCGGACGTCGACAACCGTAGCAATCGGAGGTGCGCATCTCCCTCCCCGTGGGAGCCGAGGAGCCAAACCCCTGACTCTGCTAGAAGGCAAAGTGTGTCGACTAATCCCCATCTGTTCCATCTGTATGGGGGATAGAGCGTTGTCCCCTCGCACAAGGCGTGCGGGTTTCTCCGGGTGTATCTGGTTTCCTCCTCCTCCTCCCCACGTCAATAATAAACACAACTCATCATTGTTTGTGTTGAACTTCTTTCGCGCCGTACGTAGCCAACCGTGTTAATTGCAGGGTGGGTGAGTGTGTGGGTGAGTGGCTATGTGAGTGGCCGAGTGACTATGTGAGTCTGTGTGTGAATGCTGAACTTATTTCACACCATACATAGCCAAGCGTGCTAATTGGGGTTGAAAACAAAGAAATAAATTATTATTCTTGTCAATAAAGGCTAAAATCCTCATCACTCTCCCCACCCCCAGTTCTCCCGGAAGGATTAAATCCCGAGATATCAACACAATTGCACGCGCTAAAGGGCTTAAAATGAACCTTATTTTGGAGGATTGCTTTCTCTACTTTGAATCGAACACTCACACGTGTACGTCTGCTGAACGAGACTCGCTTTGTTTTGGTTTCGTTAACAGACGTCGCCTGCACGCTTGGCGTCTTTAAAAAGTGAAAGTTGCGGCGGTGCCAATGGCGTTACGACATCGATGGACGTCGCGATTATGCCTTCACAGTGACGTCAAAATGGCGTCGGTGACGTCATAAAGGCAGCGGTGACGTCACAATGGCGTCGGTGAGGTAACAATGGCGTCGGTGACCTTGGCAAAAAAACAGGATTTTGTTTCAACTTCGACGGCAACAGAGGTGGACAAAACGGGTCCGGAGCAGGCGCAATTATAGAAATAAACGGTGCTTTTATTGCAAAGCCTTCGACAATGGCGACTATCCACAACAACGCAACCATTAAAAAATATATCTCGCGTGCATCCCGACGCACTCCCTCCCAGGAGATTGGGCACAGCACTCAATATCGCGATCTCCAACGCTGTAAACAGTTCAATTATTTCACATTCCCCCTCCCCACACCTCTTTGCCTATAGTCCTATAGTCCGATACAAACATCCAGGCACTCCGGAACACGCGCCGACGGTCCCGTACGCGATCACGGTCGGTTACGGGCACCCGCACACACACAGACACACAACAACCACCATCCCTTGTATTTATATGTACAGACTTCTAAACGCTGGCAAGATCGACAACCGCTGGAGTATTTACAAGACACTACGTGGGAGGCGCTGTGTATTTACAGGACACGCGATCGCACAGCAGTTCCCCCCCCCCCCCCTTCTTCCTTAAATACAACCACCCCCCCCCCCCCGTCATCGGGAGCACCAATGTGAATTGGCCGTCTCACGTGTTGCACACCGCACTGCAACGTCACACGGTTATATTCGTACACGGCGCTCGTTTTTGCGTGCACCCCTGCGATGCAAAGTTATGTTGCAAAAAATTAATACGCATTTATATTTGTGTGCGTGTATGCAGAGTGGCGGTTTGCTTGAATGGTCTGCGAGGCTTCTAACATCGTACACAATCCTTCTCAACACCCCCTTTCCCAGCTGCAGGTTGGCTCTTTTAAGGGTTTAAAATAAGACGTGATCGGCGGAGATTCCCCGATTCATTTAAACCGAATCCGAGAAAATATTGATCTGCTCAATGTGTTTTCATTGTTTTTTTTGTTAACAGACATTGCCTGTACGACGTTTTTTTTAAAGACATCTTTAAAAGTTCAAGTTACGGGGGACGCTACCGATATCACAATGACACTGGCAATGTCATAACGACATTGACGATGTGACAATGATGACGGCGACGTCACGGCGACGTCACGGCGACGTCACGGCGACGACGTTCGCGACGTGAAGCCTGCGCCAACAACGCATCTCTTCCCAACGAGCAGCAGCGGGAGAAGCAGCAAGTAAAAGAAAAACCCAAAATCCAACCCCTGCCTCAAACGTTCTCCTCTCTCTGCCTCTTATAAGAGAGTAAATTTACATTCAAAACTACATCTCCTCATGGTGGCTAGAAGATGTTAACTGCCTCGCGTGGTATGCAGGAGGTCGTGGGTTCGATCCCCACTCCTGACGCCTAAAACTACGCGTGCAACATTGTCGCTGACCAACAGGCGTAAGTCTCGACGGGGGGATTCGACCAATCAGAACGATGCCACTATTTGAGCAGCAGCAGCAGTCGGCAGCGCCAGCCGACGTCGCGTTACATCCGCTGCGACGACAAAACGCGAGGTCGATTACACGATGCCACCACGTACAACCACAGACCCACGACTGTCACCACGACCATCGATGCGATCGTCACCACGAGGTGAACTGGACCACAATGACATTTGCCAAACTACGCCGAGTCGGTGCATTGCCCGGGGCGTGCGTTATCGTCGGGGCGAGGCGCGACGTCCGTCGTTCCGCTCCGTGCGCCTTCTCGGGAGCTGCTCGCTCCTTTGCGGGAGAGTCCTCGCGTGGCGGCTCCGACTACCCCCCTCCTCTTCCCCACTCACTCCCACCCCACCACCACCACAACCCCTGGGGGGTGGGTGGGGACGGTGGCTCTGCTCGGCAAAGCGAGATAGATTTTAGTCGTCTTGGTTACGAGAGGGGCCCCCCCCCCCCCCCCTCGGGGCGCGCTGCTCGGCGCGGTAATCTGGCAGCCAGCGGGCTTGAGGAGGAACAAAAATTAATTAATGATAATTATTATAATTATAAAAAATTATAAGAAATTATTAAAGTAAAATAATAATTGTTATCATCATCATCATCATCAGAGGGGCACGGCCCACACAGGCGACCTCCGGAAGCGCGGCAGCACGACGCTTTCCGTCATTAAACGACACACACACACGCGCGCGGAGAGAGAGAGAGAAGCCCTCTCCTCCTCCTCCCCCTTCCCTCCAGCGCGCCGGCGGTGGACAAGTGGCGATGGCGGCGAAGTCGGCCTCCTCATCATCGCCTGAAGGCGCCCATCATCTTGGCGCCGAACTGGTACGTCAGCTTCTTCTTGATCTTGCGGATCTCGCCCGTCGCCTCGTAGTTGCGCAGCGCCCGCGCCAGCTTCTGGTAGGTCATCGCCTTGCGGTTGCCCTTCCGCTGGCCCCACTTCTTCGCCAGCTCCTCCTTGTGCTGCGACGAGAACTGGAAGATGCCCTGCCGCTCGTCCACCCACCAGATGCAGTGGCACATCCTCTGGTCCTGGAGGATCTCCATGAGGAACTGGTACAGCCTCGTCTTGCCTCGCTTCCCCACTGCGGGGAAAGAGAAATGGGTCACACGACGCACAAGACACAAAGGTCCCCCCCCCCCGTGTGTAGCCTGTAAGAGGCTGTCCGGAGCGAGTGCCGTTAGCGAGCAGCAGCAGCAATGAGGGCCGGCACTGTGGCTCGCGAGGGGGTGGGTGGCCAGCACCACGCCCGGCCGTCTTTGTCTCCCCAGTGGCGATGTTTACTACACACTGCACCGGGTACTCATTTGAGGCCGAGTTGACTGAGGACAGGCTCAGATAATCGTCACACACCGCACACACAAAGACAAATATCTCCCCCCCCGATGTAGCCTCAACAGACTACTGGGGCAAGTGCTGTTAGCGAGTAGCAGCATCTATGAAGGCTACCGGCACTGTGGCTCGCGAGGGGGTGGGTGGCCAGCACCACCACGCCCGGCCGCCTTTGTCTCCCCAGTGGCGATGATGACACTGCTTGTTGTTGTTGTCCAACCTCCGATTGGGCAACATAACATACCGAATCAGAATATTGTGTTCATACTACAGGAGGAATCCGATGAGCTATAAAGCTCTTTTTAACAGACGTCCAGTAGGGGGGGGGGTAGGGGGGGGGGAACGTCACAACAACGACATTCCGCTTGCTGCTCTCTCACCTCCTTTCTCCCTCTTCACGGTCACGCCATGCGGTAGCTGCTGCTGCTGCTGCTGCTGGTGGCGGTGGCGGCCCTGCTGCTGCTGCTGCTGGCCGTTGCCGCCAGCGACGCTGCCGAAGGGCGGCAGATCAATCTGTCGGCTCCTCCTCCTGCACCCGTCCTCCTCCTCCTCGTCCTCCTCGTCCTCGCTCTCCGTGTCGGAGATCTGCAGCGTCGGGACGTCGCTGTCGTAGTCGGCGTCGTCCGCCGAGCTCAGCGTCGGGGACGGCACGGAGGGAGCCGTGTGGGGCTGCACACGCACGCGGAGACAAAGCTTCCCCTTGTAGGCCGTGCAGACTGACATGCACCGGCACAAAGATCCCAGCGTAGCTCGCGTAGGCTGTAGGGGCGGGGAGGGTGGCCAGCACCACGCCCCGCCGCCTTTGTCTCCCTTGTGACGATGTTTACTACACACCGCACCAGGTACTCATTTGAGTAGGCCGAGTCGACCTAGGGGAGGCCCCCAGGACCGGTTCAGATAATCGTCACCGGTGTTGGCCGTGAGCGGGAATTGAACTCGGGTCGCCAGGTACGTAGCGCGCTAACCGCTACACGCGCACACACGCGTGTAGTCACCTATAAGACAGCGTGCCGTATCGGGACCCTGTCTTATTACACGCACGCGCGGCGACAAAGCACCGACAGTTTCCATGGGGAGCGGTGGGAGAAAAAACCCGCGAGGGTTGGGGAAGACTTTCGGCGCGTCGGGTCACGTGACGTTGCTTTAGCGAACGTCACCGCACGGTTTTACTCGGTGCCCAACGCACGCACGGATAGACTGGAGGACAGGGGGGCGGACGGACTGATGGACGGACAGGGGGCGGTACGGACAGACGGACTGATGGACTGATGGACGGACAGGGGGGCGGATGGACGGACAGACTGGAGGACAGGGGGCGGTATAGACGGACACGTCAACAGGCGTTGCGGGGGAAACTAATCAGCGTCGCACATTGGAGGCTGGCCGAGAGACGGAATCAAAATTCACCTCATCGAGCAGGGACTGGTAGGAGGACTCGGAGCCTTCGTACCCAGACAGCGTCACGTCGCTCCCACTGATGAAGTTTTTATCTGCGGGGAGAAAGAGAGCGGGTTAGTTCGTGAGAGCGAGTGAGAGAGTGAGTGAGAGAGTTAGTTCGTGAGAGCGAGTGAGAGAGTGAGTTTCAGACAGAGATAGCGAGAGAGAGTGAGTTAGTGAGAGCGAGTGAGTTAGTGAGTGAGAGTGAGTGAGTGAGTTAGTGAGTGAGTGAGAGAGAGTGAGAGAGAGTGAGTGAGTGAGAGTGAGTGAGTGAGTGAGTGAGAGTGAGTGAGTTAGTGAGTGAGTGAGAGAGAGTGAGTGAGTGAGTGAGAGAGTGAGAGAGAGTGAGTGTCTGAGAGCGAGAGAGATAAGGTTAAAGACCAAGAGAGAGCGAGAGAGGCATTCGGTTCAGGGTGTTGTACTTGTAGATGGGTTTTGAATCTGCTTTGGATCCCATGGTTCTGTATGGGATGAAATGCGGGTTCTGTATGGGATGAGACGAGGGTTCTGTATGGGATGAGATGCAGGTTCTGTATGGGATGAAATGCAGGTTCTGTATGGGATGAGAAGAGGGTTCTGTATGGGATGAGATGCAGGTTCTGTATGGGATGAGACGCGGGTTCTGTATGGGATGAGACGAGGGTTCTGTATGGGATGAGACACGGGTTCTGTATGGGATGAGAAGAGGGTTCTGTATGGGATGAGACGCAGGTTCTGTATGGGATGAGACGAGGGTTCTGTATGGGATGAGACGAGGGTTCTGTATGGGATGAGACGAGGGTTCTGTATGGGATGAGATGTATAAGGGGCACGGGTGGCCACTAAGGCCTGAGTTGGTCTGCTGTAATAAGGTAGGACACTGACAGCTATGAGATCGTACCTGGGTTCCCGCACTTCTGCAGCTCGTGTATGATGTACTGATCAATGATGTCCAAAGGGTCGTCGTACTTCTACACAGACGGAGAGAGACGGAGAGAGACGTGCACACGTGACCGAGTGTTCACACGTCGCGCGGTGCACAACGTTGGTGCACGTTCGCTCACGTCCGCGGGGGAGTCAAACGACGTTTTATTTTGTTAATTTATGACAAACTGACATCGGCGGAGGAGGTTTCAGAATCGAGAGTCTTGAACGACACTCGGAGCCAAGAGACCGGGGGGTTACAGGAGTCGTGAGACTCGGGGAGGCCGGGTTTCTGGATCAGAGTCTGGATTGAGACTGGGATCGAGCTGACTGGAGTTTTCCGGATCGTGAGTCTTGAGACCCAGGAAGTTTGCAAGATGTCCCACTGCTTCAAAAATGCCTTTTGGACTCGTGACTTTCATTTAACCTCCGCTGGCTTTTTACAAAGGCCAAGGACATTCTCAGTTTCGGGCAGGGCAGGGCAGTCCGACAGGGTTAAGACGTCTTTCTCCGCTAAGCACCCCCGCGTGTCTTAGACTCTCAATCCAAGCAGGGCATCGCCAGGGGTGACGACGCGTGGGCTTGTTTACCAAGGAGATTTGTGACCGCGGGAAGGAGAGCTACCATCTTCGGCAATTGTTTGCATGGCCAGGGCTGCTCAACATGGCCATGTCCCGAGACAACCCTGAGCACAGCTGACAAAAACCTCGAATCCAGGGCGGGTGTCGGCCACTCGTGAATGCCTCAAGTCTCGCCGTCACCACCAACCCATGCATCAGTCTTCCCCTGGGCGCCACTCCACTGCCTATCTCGGTGACCTGGCCTCCTCCTCCACCGTGCCCACCACATGTCCCACCCATCACTACCTCCTTCCTCCACCCTGCTCACCACACGTCCCACCCATCACTACCTCCTCCTCCTCGTCATAGCCACAACACCTTCCTGCCCCCTTCTATTCCCAGCCTACAAGTTCATTAACCCGGTCCTGTCGTGAATATGAAGTAATTAAACGTCTCCTTACCAGGCTGTTGTCCGTATCCGAGCTGAATAAATGGAGGAAACACAGAGAAACGCAGAGGGAGGGGTTAATTCGTGCACGCTCAAAACACACACACACACGCATGCACATGCACGCGTGTGCGCACTGTACAATTGTTAATAAAATGCGCAGACATCGCT
The DNA here is from genome assembly GCA_014621495.2 of Entosphenus tridentatus. Taxonomy (NCBI): domain Eukaryota; kingdom Metazoa; phylum Chordata; class Hyperoartia; order Petromyzontiformes; family Petromyzontidae; genus Entosphenus; species Entosphenus tridentatus. The sequence goes on from JAAXLI020001643.1 coordinate 8,178, forward strand.
TGCGAAAACCAAAGATGATGTCAATCTTGATTTGTCAATCTTGCGTGTGTGTGCGTGTGTGTGCGTGTGTGTGCGTGTGTGCGCGCGCGTGTGTGTGTGTGTTCGCTAACAGCACTTGCCCCTACAGTCTGTTAAGGCTATACGGGGGATCTTTGTCTTTGTTGGGGAGCGGTGGTGTAGCGGTTAGCAAGCTGCGCTACGAACCTGGCTATGACCGGGGTTCGATGCCCGCTCATGGTAAACACCAGTGACGATTATCTGAACCGGTCCTGGGCCTCCCCCCCTAGGTCGACTCAGCCTCAAATAAGTACCTGGTGCGGTGCGTAAACATTGCCGCTAGACAAAGGCGGCCGGGCGTGGTGCTGGTCACCCACCCCCTCGTGTGCCGTGCCGACCTTCATAGATCATCACTAACAGCACTTGCCTCAAAAGTCTCTTAAGACTAAAAGGGCATCTTTGTCTTTGTATAGACACATTATATATGTGCGCGTGTGTGTGAGAGAGTAGTCACCTGTATGTTAATGATGCTTCATCATCATAGCTTGACGCTGCAAGACAGAACAAAAGCAGGTTTCTTTGATTAGATCACGCAAGCAATGAAAACGAGTTTCAAAACGCACTGCTTAAGGCCAGCGTACGTCAACATTGCGTGTATCTGTCCAATGCACAACGTACGGAAGATTCTCCGTATCAAATGAAATAAACCAAAAGATGATAACTTTGGCAAAGGAATCAAGTCTGCATTGACCACACGTACTTTTGGTGAGCATTCAAACAAACATGCCCTCGTAAAATAAGCATTGTCTTTGAAACTGATCTTTTGTCTATGTTTGTACGCATGTGTGCATGGCTCGGTGCTTACCTAATGCGTCCCGCAGCTCGGCATACATGGGCTGCGTGGTGTGCATTGCCAGCATCTTCCGGATGAGAAAGGCTCTCAGACCAAGCTCTGCAAGATGCACAAGCCGACGGGGGAGGAGGAGGAGGAGACACAGGCACGGGTCATACCACTGCGCGTGCATCGTTACGCTCACTTTAAACTTAAACCATTATTTCATCTTGATTTGAAGCTTTCGTGGCTGCAGGAATCCACACTCTTTCACCTACGTAAAGTCACCACGTAGGTAGAAAATACAAGAAATCACGACGTTTTGATCGCAACACAAGCGGTTGTCCTCAGGCGGAAACAATAGAACCCAGCAGTGGAACTGCTGAGCCAGCGAGAGAGCAGCTACAACAAGAGGCTATAGATGTGGCGATGGGTAACCAGGTTAAGGCCCCACTGAGCGGACATGCAGGTCTTGTTCAGAAGCGGCCCTGGCTATGATCACACATGAGAGCCCCAATGCAGTGGGCTTATCTTCATCGCCATGTGGAAATGTTATAGCAGCAGCCAAAATAAGTCTAAAACGCGTGGTGATGTTGACTTCAAAAATGTGGAGGGAGAAACACCGGAGGACCCGGATATAAATCCACGCGGCCACCACGGGTGGGAGAGCGACACTCAAACTCTAAAGATACAGCAGCAGGCGTCGTCAGGGTCGGGATCGAACCCACGACGACCTTCTTGCATACCAGGCGAGGGAGTTGACATTCCACACAAAAAAAACGACAAAACGCGTGTGATTCTGTGACCGCGATCATAACGTGTGATTTACCACGCAGAGCCCACTGAGCTACCAGCAGGCTCTTGTTCGGATGCGACCTGGCCACAGGTGATGATAGCTTCACCATCGCTAGAATAGCTTGCTTGATATCACCATTACTCACACACACACACTCACACTGACGCAGACTAACTCACACGCACTCACTCACAGGGGCAACAACAACAACCGCCGTTCGTCAATAAGTGGCGGTGGTGTCACCACGGCGCTTGTGCCAGGCTATGTGCACGCTGAGGCCACGTGAAGTGTCACACTCCCACAGACTCTCACTCACCACACACGTATGCTAACTCACTCACACAGACTAACTCACTCACACTCTGCAGAAGAGGGCAGAGAAAACACGTGATCTCGGGTAGCGCAAACACGTGCGTGCATGCACACAGCAATTTATTGGAATGCAAAGACAAAGATCCCCGTATAGCCTTAAGAGACTGTTTGGGAAAGTGTTGTTAGTGAGGAGCACCTATGAAGGCCGGAACGGCACACACGAGGGGGGTGGGTGGCCAACACCACGCCCGACCGCCTTTGTCTCCCCAGTAGCGACGTTTACACATCGCACAAGGTATTCATTTGAGGCTGAGTCAACCTGCGGGGGGCCCAGGACCGGTTCAAATGATCGTCACTGGTTCTGGCCGTGAGCGGGAATCGAACTCGGGTCGCCAGGTTCGTAGCGCAGCAGCGGCGCTAAAGCAAAGATCCACCCCCTCGTACAGAGACAAAGCTCCCCCGGGTAGCATTTAACAGGCATGTTAGGGCAAGTGCTGTTTGCGAGCAGCACCAGATCAAAGTCAACATGAGCAATCGCCATGTGTCTCTATACAAAGATAAAGATCCCCCGCATAGCCTGCAACAGAATGTTGCAGCAAGGCCGGCACACAATGCATGCACACACACACACACGTGTGTACAGACACGCAACAACAACCGCTGTTCGCCACTAAGTAGCGGTGACGTCACCACGGCGCTCGTGCCAGGCTATGTGCACGTCAAGACGGACACACGTGCACATGCACACTCACTCACTCACCCAATAGCAGTCAAGCGGGCAGTCGGACCAACTCTCCTCCCGACTCTCTTGTCGGGTGGCAAGCGACGTCGTGACGATGGCAGTGATGATGGCAGTGATGATGGCAAGCTTGGGTGGCAAGCGACGTCGTGATGATGGGTGGCAAGCGATGGCGAGCGAGCGAGCGAGGGAGCGAGAGAGAGGAGGTTGAGTGGGGGGCCGAGGTTTGCGTGGACTGTGGCACACGACGAGGAAGTGGTGCAGTGTGATGTCTGTGTGTGGGGAAGGGCAGGGCGGTGTATTTATAAGAGCATAACGCAGGAAGAGAGAGGGGGTGGTGGAGGGGGGTGTGGAAAGGATTTTACCACGGCCCATCTCTAGTAAATGACGTCGCGGGAGGGGGCGGTGACGTTGTGACGTCACTGCCGAGCCGCTGCCGCACAGAGAGCGAGAGCCGCGTGGCTTCCCAGAACCCCCCGTGACGTCACACGGGGGGGGGGCAGCACCCCCGCCCCCCATCCCCTACGCCCAGAGGTGGCTTACAACCGGATTGTCAGTGGGATTACACATGCATGTGTAGTGTGTGTGGGTTACACATGCATGTGGTGTGTGTAGTGTGTGGGGGTTACACATGCATGTGTAGTGTGTGTAG
>JAAXLI020001644.1:0-22876 GCA_014621495.2 Entosphenus tridentatus
TTCGGCCGTGGCTGATCATTGTTACAACGCTGTGGGTTATCATGATATTGTTTTCTCCGATACTAAGGTACTCTGCAAGCCGTCTGGATACCACCAAAGATTTGTCCATGAGGCCATACAGATATACAAACATAGACATAACTTTAACCGAGACGATGGATTCAAATTGAACAATCATTGGAAAGATGTGATTAACCATGTTAAACCTCAACCGCTACTCTCCCCCGATCCGCGTCCCCCCCCCCATCCGTGGCTCCGTCGTTTTCTAGCAGCTTCACCTTCCTGGCTCCACCCACACCCCCCCATCCTGCGCCCGTCCTCCCTGGCTCCTCCCCCTCCTCTTAACCCTATATAACAATCTCCCATCACAAAAAGCTCTCTCTACAGTTATTTTGCTGTGCCTTTTTTTACACCCGATGAAGGAAGCTTTTGTTGCCTCCGAAACGGCGTGATTTAATTTAGTTGTTTTCATTTATTTTATTTTATTGATTGTTTTACCTACGTGACTTTACCGAAAAAAACAAAGAGTACGAATCCTTGCAGTCACGAAAGCTTGAAATCTAGAATTAGACCTTCGTGATGTTGTGCAGGTACAGGCAAAGCTACATGGCCTCGAGTCAGAGCCATCCCCTGTTCACCTTGGGGTGCGACAGGGATGTCCTCTGGCTACTACCTTATTTAACATATTTTTCAACCATGTAGTTTGGGAAGCCTTCTATGGTTGTACTGGAGGAATTTCCATCTGTTACAGATGCATTGGGAGGCTTATCGATGCCCACAAGCACCAGTTGAGGGATGGCTCCCTATTGGTCAACCATATTTTGTATGCTGATGATCTGGTGATTGATGCTTACTCAGAGAAGGAGTTGGATGTGCTGCTGCTGAATCTGGAGTGTGCTACTAAGAGGTGGGGCCTTACCATCAGCCCTACCAAAACTAAGCACTTGCCTGGGTATTTTGTATTATCAACCACAAAACTCCCTCAACTCCCATTGGTGATGAGGCAGTTGTAGAGAGAGTGAGAAGCTTTAATTACATGGGTAGTATGCTATGACCAGCTCCAGTTTTACAGCAGAGGTCTCATTCTGAATCAATTAAGTGGCATTATCTTTTAATTGGCTGCGTAACACTGTGTGGAAGCTACCTGGTCTGTCGCTCCAGACAAAGTTTCTTGACTATAGTTATGCCCTCCCTTCTCTATGGTTATGAAATTTGGACCCTTCTAATGGAACATCTGCGCCAAATATAAACATTCAGGCTGGCCTGCCAACGATCTATCCCGGGTTTAATCAGGCTGGATTGTGAGGAGCTCACACATCCTAGAAAGATCTGAATATAGTCCCATTGGTCAGCTCCTCCAGCAGGCAAGGCTGCATTGGCTGGGTCATGTTGCCCGCATGCCCAGCCACCTCATGCCCAACCAGCTTTTGTTCATCAGGATAGAGGGGACTAAATGCGCGCGGCACGGTCTAGAAAATAAATGCAATGATGTGATTCGAGAGGATATGGACTTGCCAATGACTGGTACAGCGATGTCAAGATCGGCCTCTGTGAAGAAGTCTCATGAAGGACGCTATTGGGCAGTTGGAGGCAGTCACCCTTCAACAAATACGGAGGGCAGAGGAGCAATGCTCACAACAATGAGCAGAGCGCCCAGTGGATAAAATACAGCAAGTTTGCACAGTAGGGGGTACAGGTGGTGCATCTGCCAGTCACCTCAGTCGATCCATGGCAGCGGGCATTTGGCACTTCACGTGGTCTTAATGTGCACATAGCCTGGCACAAGCGCTGTGGTGATGTCACTGCCACTTAGTGCCGAATGACGGTTGTTGAATATGGTTAGGATGATGTTGGTGATAATGTTCATGATGTTGACTTTGATGATTAAGATGATGGAGATAGTGATGGTGAGGATGATGGTTGGTGATAGCAATGTTCATGATGTTGATAATAATATATTTACATTTTGTATAGAGTCATTCATACCAACAGCATCCCATAATGCTGTACATGAAGTATATATAAGGACCAAATCCCATTTCCATAATTGGCTATGCACAGTGCGAAAGAAGCCCAACACACATATACACCAAGCAAATGAACACCCGATCACCGAAATAAATGAATAAACAAATTCATGAATGGCACAAAAACAGAAATACCAGAGAGCAGAGAGATTAATGAATATTTTTTGTAATAAATGGAAGTAAAACAGCTGAACACAGAACAATATTTGAAGAAGGCAAAGGATCAAGACTAACGTGTTTTTAATTTTATTTTTTTGATAATGTTAATGATTACATTTTCGGAAACTAACGGGGGTAGGTCCAAGCAGGAATGACTAGATGATGGTGGGAATGAATAGGACACAGATGGGACTTTAATTAATGATATAAATATATCATGTTTTGCATTTTTTTTGAAAGTAAGAAACACATTTTTCACATTGAGTTACAGATGGATTAAATCTTGACTTAAAGCTTTCGTGACTGCAGGAATTCATATTATTGGGTCTTTCGGTAAAGTCACGTAGATAGGTTCAAAGAAAATAACAAAAAATTACCAAAAACTACGACGTTTCGATCGCAACACAAGCCGTCGTCTTTAGGAAAAGGGGGGTTAGCTTCCAAGGCAAACTGTTTATAAGGGTTTGAAATGGGCGTAGCCCAAATGTCAGCAGCCAATGATAATGTAAGTGGTGGGCAGCCAACCCGACGGTGGTTGGTTTTCCACAAATCAAAGGGTTGCCAGGTGAAAATTAGCATGTTAAAGAGATATTAGCATGTTAATGGGAGATCGCAGAACCGCAACCAAGGGGTCGGCGTGCGAAGTGACTGCCATTGAGAACCCTGTGAAAGTGCAAGTTTGAAATGGGCGTAAAACACAACTAACATCGGAAGGTGGTAGGATGGGAACATCCTAGCCAATTATGACTCAAACTGGTTGATAATGTTCTTCCAATAATTTCTGTTTGTACCCATCTTCTCGGTTGAAATTGTGTCTGTGTCTATATATATGGATGGCTTCTTGAACGAATCTTTGTTGATAGCCAGTGGGCTTGCAAAGTACCTTCGTCTTAGAGAAATACATTTCGTGTGCCCACCGCTTTAAAACAATGATCAGCCACGGCCGAGGTATTGGTCCTACCGTGTTTCAGATCTGCCTTATGTTCATGAACACGATCCGAAACATGTCGCTTAGTTTCCCCAATCTAACTACTGCTGCAGACACAGCTTAGTTTGTAGACGCCGGGGTATTGCATGTCAGGGATCACACTCTTTTCCATATTTCAGAAGTAGGTGAATAGTGACAGAAGCAACCCCAGGCCAGCTAGCTAAATGTTAAGTGGTCATCTGGTTTAGCCAGCCAGTGACGTCATCAGCAGGACCGCACTGATATACGCAGGTAACTTTGCAGCCAAAAAGCACCCGTTAACAGTGAGCCAGAGGGCTACAAGGTCGCGAACAATGACCACACAGGTGGCCAGAGGAAAGGCAGCCGTGGGTGGAGAGCCCACAAGTTGAGTGGAGAAAAGTGTAGAGATGGTGGCCACCACCACAGCCTGGCCCAGACCAGAGCTCCGAGAAAACCAGGTGGTGGGCAGCTGCGGAAAGGGAGAAAAATTGGGTAGGAAGTGGTGGAGTAGTTGGAGTAGCGGCCACCACCACAGCCTAGCCAAGACCCGGAGCTCAAGGAAGACGAGATGATGATCGGCCAAGAGGGGGAGGAGATGGGAAGGGAAATTGGGGGAGTTTAACATCTCCTTTGATATTAATCGTGATAGTGGCGGTGATGGTGATGATATTAACGATGTTGACCTTGATGATGATGTTGATGCTGAAGATGATGGTTGGTGATGATATTTATGTTTACTAACGTGTGGAAGAAGAAGACGGTGAAGATGATGATGGTTGTGATGGTTATGATGTTGATGGTGAGGTTGAAGGCGATGGTTTTTATGATGTTGATAATTAGGATGATGTTGGTAATCTTAGTTATGATGAGATTGATGTTCTGTAGTGATGTTACGATTGCTATTGTCACAGATGGACGCTCACCAACGCTGGACACAACCTCAGCTCATGACAAACTCCATATCTCCTCGGATTTCAGGAAAATGAGTCTGACCTGTGACTCCCAGGCTCGCCCCAATCACCCACACCAGTTCGATTTCTGGCCACAAGCTTTGTGCTGCGAAAGCTTCTCGTCAGGCCAGCACTACTGGGAGGTGGATGTGGGAGACGTGCGCTGGTGTCGTGTTGGAGTTGCATACGGGACGATCCCACGAAAAGGGGATCGTGCTGCACAGTGGCTGGGAGGGAGCGACGCATCTTGGAGTTTACAGAAATCTAACGACAGATTCTCAGTGCTTCATGGTGGAGTGAGAACCCCATTGTCGGTGAGGGGGCACCCCTGCCCCCGCAGAATCGGACTTCACCTGAACTGGGAGGGGGGGCTCCTGGCGTTTTACCGTACCGACTCCATGGAGCTTTTGCACAATATTCGGCAGAGATTTACAGAACCCCTGTACCCTGGGCTGTGTGTGGGGGATTGGGATGAACCATTGGAGATCGTTGATCTAAGTCGTGCATCCATACAATAGTGATAAAGAGACCAAAGAACCTGACACAAAAACCCAATATATGAAGGGGAGGGTGGCGGGGAGGGAGAGGCGAGTGTGAGGGGTGGGTCAGGAGAAGGTGAGGATAGGGTGAGGATCGGCAGTGGAGATGGTGAGGTAAGAACGGAGGGGAAAATTGAGGGTGATATGCGGGTAAGGGCAGACTGAGGTTCAGGTTGGTGTGTATGAGTGGTGTCGCCAGTGCAGTACAAATCGCGGGTACAGAATTTTGAGGGATTTTAGTAAACATTGAATGAGGAATCAGCGTAACGCCAGAGTCTGTGTGGCCTCTCCTTCACCTGGAATGTGCGCTCGCGTCATAACGCCTTTTCCATGTGCATCACCACCATCACAACGATCAGCAATTATCATGCTATCAACACGAGTAACAAATCTTGCCATTCGCCACTAAGTAGTGGTGATGTCACCACGGCACCAGCGCGAGGCCAGGTGCACTTTGAGGACACGTGAAGTGTCGAAGGCCCGCTGACAGGAGGTCACGGGACAGACCCAGGTGCCATGGGTCGCGAATGAGATGACTGGCCGATACACTAGCTGTGTCTCCTACTATGCCCACTTGCTGAATTTTAGCGTTCCAACGTGCTGCTTATTGTTGAAAGAACCACTCCTCTGCTCTTCGTTGTTGTTGGAGGGCGACTGCCTCTAAGTGATGAGCAGCATTCTTCACGAGCCTCCTCCATATAGGCTATTCTTCACACTGCTGGTTCCAGTCCTTGGCAAGTCCACTCAGCTCCGCATCCTCCCATACCGCATCAGTCCATCTCTTCTACAGTCCGTGCTGTGCTGGTTTAGCCCCCTCTATCCAACCAAACAGAAGCTGCTTGGGCATGCGGTGGCTGGGCATGCGGGCTATATAACCCTGCCAACACAACCTTGCCTGTCGAAGGAGCTCACTGATGGGAATGTGTCCAGATCTTTCACAGATTTGTGAGCTCTTCACACAATCCAGCCTGGTTAAATCCAGGTCAGCCTGAATTTTTATAACCAGCGCAGATGTTCCATTCGAGGGGTCCACGTTTTCCAAACATAGAGAATGTAGGGCATGCCTGTTTAGTGATTTATTAGTAGCTGACCTGTAAGCAGCATCAAAGTCAAACATTGGTAGAATGATAGTTTCAACAATTTGCAGGCGTAATCGAATGAGAAAACACTGTTTATATGTAAAAAAAATCAATTAATATGGGGTTGGAATGTAAGTTTTTAATCAACGAGTAATCCCAAGTATTTGAAGTACTCTGTTTGTTCGATGACGTTGTTTCTGATATCCCTAATAGGTTAAAATAATGAAACTGGATTTTTATTCGAAGAAAAGACCATAATCATACTTTCTGGGTTTAGGAGAAATTTTAGTGATGGAAATTGTTGAATAAAATCAAAATTGTTGGAGATTCTGTTTGACTTCGTTTGGAGATTTACCAAATAGTCAAATACTATCATGACAGTGTCATCAGCAAAGCAATGTATTTATGAGTGATTTAAATTCAGTCCAAGATTGTTTAAATATAATAAAAACAGAATTGGACCCAGCACAGAACCTTGTAGAACACCCTGTTATTTAAATATTTGTGAACGAGATGTTCTCACTAGCTTTTCAGAATCGTCTGACAGGTTAATTGACCAAGTCTTGTGTCTAGAATACCATGTCATCATGGGACCTCCTTTGCCAGTACCAAAATATGAGTATAGCTTTTCTCCTTTTTTCTGGCACCAAAACAGGTGTTAAGATGTTAAAACACCAAACTGAAAACTTTTACAAAGAATCATGCCAAAGATTATGGAATGGTCACTGAGATGGTTACCTAAGGCTCCCACTTTGAACATTTACAGGGTGAATTTGTTTATAGAATATTAAGTATGCAAACACGATCTGGTTTTTTTTCTTAGATTGGGTATTGTGCTTCAAATAATCGATTTAGATTGTAACCGTTTGTAAAGTCTAATGTATCATGTGGTAGATTTAGCCAATTCTAATTTAGGTCCCTTATGATCAATGATTTACCTATTTGAATGTGTGACAATATTATCCAGGGATTCATTATAAGTTTTACTATTTGGTGGTGTATACCAACACATCAGAGTAACATGTTGGTTACCTTGAGAAGAAAGTATGAGTGTGATACATTCAAAAGGTCCGGGTCCTATGCTATAGTAAAAAAGGTAATTTTTCACATATACTGCTACACCTCCTCATCTTGATTATCCATCTCATCGGAGTATTTTATATCCTTCCATTTATATTAGGCTAGGAGTTATATGTGAGGTAAGCCATGTTTCAGACAGACAGAATATGTCCGGGCAAAGATTATTGAATTCAATCTTGAATTGTTCACAAGGACGTATTAGCGGTACACCGGTGCAGCATAACACACCGATCTTCTTAAACGGCCACTGCATCCGTGCAGACGCAGTTTCCATTACCATTCATCGAACAGCTCACTCTCCAGCTGACGCTGAAGCTCGAACAGACGCTGTAGCCCTTGCTGAAGCTACACCAGAAGAAAATGCCTGAGCCGTTGCTGTTGCCGCTGACTGAGCTGATGCTGTAGACTCACCAGCTAAAGATGAGGCTCAAAATTACAATGTCGCTGATGGCCGAGAGTTAGCTGGAGACTCTCCATCAGACGTTGCCTTTGATTCAGCAGCTGCTTTACCATTCGAACGTGTCATGAGTCATACTCTTTTGATGTCACTGTCCTTCAGGAAATGATTCCGGAAATGAATCCAGGAACTCTCCGACCAAGTCTAGAGCATGAGTGAAATCTGTCTTTGGAACACGAAGCAGCCAGTCATCAGGCTGGGTGCGGCTATGTGGTAACAGACTGTGATGCATCGTGTTCAGCTGCTGATAACATTCGTCTTCCGACTGCTTCGACATCACAATAACTGATTTTGATGGACTCCACAATATTTTCTGACCGGGGTTACGAATTGCGGGGAAATTAATAACTATTGCGAAAAATGCGTTTTTTTGAATACCGCGAACCGGTCTATCACCAATTCGTTCAAATGTAGCTATAAGGCCTTGAATGTTGACATGAACAATGCTGAGGCCCTATCTGTTTTTGAAATCTATTCAGTTAAAGGTGAGTGATGGAAAAGATGTGGCAGTAATGGGACCAGGATTTGTTTCAACACCTGACCTAATCACATCTGCTGCTGTGTCTTCACCGAACGCTAAACGGATTTTGTTTAAAGCTAGCCTATCACTAATCTCAGAGAGAATACGATTACTCCGATTTGAATTTGATTATTTAGACAAGATTTTCTTACAATCATAATTGTTAACACAAAAAATGTCCCTTTCCGATTGAGACCGTGTTGACAACATGACAGCCTCCTCTGCTGATTCACTGTCAACCAAATGTAAAGCTAACCTGATCGCTAAATTCAACCTATCAAAGAAGAAGCCAGAACCACACATTACAAAGCTAGATGTTAACAAGATCGTTATTAATCAGAGTAACATCCCAATTTCTGACAATCTAAAAACGGTACTAGCTAAAGGGCTGAATTTCGCAGTTACCCCTAAATATCCCAGTAGAGGATATAATCTCCGAGGTCGGTGTAGCCCTCAAAGGCTAAGGACACATCCAAACGGATGATGTGAGAGCTGAAATAGCCACTATCCTCAAGAATGCTAAGAAAACCATTAACATAAGCAAAAACGAGCGCTCTGAACTCGCAATTTTGAAAAAGAGGGATGGCATAGTCATCCTCTCGGCCGACAAGGTAATGCTACTGTCATCATGGATAAAAACTCATACAACAACAAAATCCAGGACCTACTCAATGATGGCAGCTACTCCAAAATCAATAGGGATCCGACTAACAGCCTAACTACTAAAACCAACAAGATTATCACTAGTTCGACTTCCCTAATCGAACCAATCAAACGGCTCTCCCTAAAACCCTCGGCTGTGAGACCTCCCAGATTCTATGGTCTTCCCAAGATCCATAAAGAAGGCACCCCACTACGGCCCATCGTGTCTGTGATCAACTCACCTACCTACAAACTAGCCCGTTTTCTATCGGATAGTCTGCTTCCCTTCACTGACAAGACCACCTCAGCAGTACTTAACTCACTTGGTCTCTCTAGTCAAGGACATTGTACTGTCTCCTGATGATGTCCTCGTCCGCTTTGATGTGGTCTCTCTATTCACCAAGGTTCCAGTGCCTGACACCATAACAATAATTGAAGACTTAGTCCAACATGGACTGAACCCTGATGTCCCTGCACTAGTTAGGCACTGCCTCACCAACACGTACTTCACCTGGAATGGTACCTTCTACAAACAAAATTAGGGTACCCCTATGGGTTCCCCCTTGTCACCAGTGATAGCCAATGTTTTCATGGAAAATTTTGAAACAGACGCCATCCAGACATCCACCCTGCGTCCTTCCCTGTGGAAGAGATATGTGGATGACACTTTCGTCATTTGGCCACATGGCCTCCCAGCATTGAACCAATTTCTAGACCACATCAACTCCATACACCCATCCATCAAATTCACCATGGAAGTGGAGAAGGATGGCAAGCTACCATTCTTGGATGTTCTGTTTGAGAGGAGGCCCAATGGCTCTTTGGGACATTGTGTTTACAGGAAGGCTACCCACACAGATTCCTACCTGAAGCCTGATTCCCACCACCATCCGGCACAAAAGAATTCCCTCATCAAAACACTATACCATAAGGCCCACTGCATCTCTGACCAACACCACCTGGCCAGTGAATTAGAACATGTACATCTGGCTCTCAAGATGAACGGACACTCGGACCGTGCTATCCACCAAGCTGTTTTTCCTACCTTGGAGAAACAACCCCCTGAGACTCCGATAAAAATCATTACGTTGCCATACATAGCAGGCGTTACCAAAAAGATTTCCAAAATTCTAAGCAAACACAAGATCCAGGTCCGATTCAGTACAGTACACAAAATCCGTGATCTGATCCCATCCGTAAAGGATGTCATTCCTGACTTACAGTACCCTGGTGTCTACAAACTGTGGTGATTGTTATATCGGGGAAACGAAGTGACATTTATGACCGCATTCACGAGCACAAGTCAGATTTGAAACACGGTAGAACAAATTCTTCGGCCGTGGCTGAACACTGTTATAACTACTGCGGGCTCTCATGATATTGTGTTCTCCAATACCAAAGTACTCTGCAAGCCTCCTGGATACTACCAGAGATTTGTCCATGAAGCCATCCAGATACACAAACATAGACATAACTTCAACCGAGATGGATTCAAATTGAGCAATCATTGGAAGGATGTAATTAACCAAGTTAAACTTTAGCTGCCGTGTAGTTTACTGCAAGGCAGCCAGTTTATATTTATTTTCATATTCATATCCATATTCGCAGTCTTTTACTCCCAGCTTTACACACTACCATCACTAAGACATTTGACACGAAGCCCTGCTTACTCCCATCACTTGGACATTTACCGCGCGTTGTTTCGAGCTGGCGGAGCTTAGTACTTCCCCCAGCAGCCCTAGCCCACTCCCTTGCAGCATAACAAAGGTCATTAATCGGCTTAACTTACTATTTGGTTGTAGTGTATAGTAGTGTATTGTATAGTAATGTATATTGTAGTGGATAGTGTAGTGTATAGTAGTGTTTTGTATAGTAGTGTATAGTATAGGGTATTCTGTGGTGTATAGTAGTTTAGTGTATGGTAGTGTATTGTGTAGTGTATACCAGTGTATAGTAGCGTATTGTATATTAGTGTATTGTTGTAGTGTATTCTATAGTATATAGTGTAGTGTATTGTGGAGTGTATACTAGTGCATAGTGTAGTGTATTATAGTATAGTGGATAGGAGTCTATAGTAGTGTTTCGGGTATAGTTGTGTATTGTGTAGTGTTTAGTATTGTGTAGCAAAGTTTATAAGTGTATTGCGTAGTTTATAGCAGTGTATAGTGTAGTGTATAATAGCATCGCGTAGAATAGTGTAGTGTACAGTAGTGTATAGCAGTGTATGGTGTACTGTTTAATAGTGTAGTGTATAGTAGTCTATAGTATCGTAGTATATAGTGTAGAGTATAGTAGTGTATTGTGGAGTGTATAATAGTGTAATGTATAGCAGTCTATAGGAGTGTAGTTTATTGTACAGTGTAGTGTATAGTAGTGTATTGTATACTAGCGGTGAGTATCCGGCGTTGCCCGGGCGAAAAAGGCAGACACACATGTAGTTACACGCACAAATCGACTGACACACCCCAAGGTGTACAGGGAATGGCTCTGACTAACGGCCACGTAGTTTGATGCGGGGCCGCTCACCATCATGAAGGTCCTTAAGGATGGTGAGCAGTGGGTGAGGGAATCGGAAAGCACGAAGAACAACCCAGAGGCCAGGCCTACTGATGGTATCATAGACCTTGAGCAGGTCAATAAGGCACACACATGGACTAAGACGCACACATGGGCCTACAGACACGCAAAGAAATGGACTTACACTGACTAACATGGAAGCATGCACACACAGCAATTAACACACACGCACATGGACAGACACACACACACATATGGACTCACACACACAAACACATCGACTTACACACACATAGACATCCACTTGAGATACACACACATGGAGTTACACACACATATGGACGTACACACATACAGCAACTCACACACAGACATATGTGGACTCACACACACATTGGCGTAAACGCACATATGTACTTACACACATATGGACTAAGACACACACACATGGACTTAGACACACATAGATAGACTGACACACACACAGCCCTACACACATACACATGTGACACACAGACATCTACTTGAAATACACAGATGTAGGGGTGTCAGGGGAAGGATTCCCACCAATAGGAGGGTTAGTGGGAGGGGTGATCGAGGAGATATAAGGGGAGAACGGGCGGGAAGAAGGGGCTTTTGGGCGGGAACGAGATTGGGACGGCTGGGGACAGGTGTGGATGGGAGAAAAGGATTAAAAGACGGAACCCCTGCAATCTTGTGTCGGCTCTCCTTTACATCTGGTGGCAGCAGTGGGAGCTACAATGGCTACGAAGAAGCATCCCCGCGGGAAAGAGCCAAGGGAAGAGGAAGCAGGGGCCGGGGATCCTTCCCATCCCGGGCAACAAGGGGGCCTGCTACCAGAAGCAACAGCAGGGGGCCTGGATCGCCTGGAGGACCCCATGGAGGACCGCATGGCCCGCGTGGAGAGGGCACTCCAGGAGATACTGCAGAGGCTCCCTATGGGGGGCCCACCAGCACCCGAACCCCCACCCCCACGCGTACTGCGGCAGGAGAGGCCACGGGACCCGGAGGCCGACCGGCCGGCCGGCCAGGAGCCGCAACCAACCTCGTCACGCCAGCCGCCGCCGCTCCCGCCAAAACCCCCAGGGCTTAACACCCAACACGGAGAGCAGGGGGCAGGACGGCCGCGTCGGCTGCGGCCCGTCGACAAGGAAGAAGATTGGGAGGGGTTTGTCCGCCGATTCGAGGCTGCCTTCCACGCTCTCGAGTGGACAGACGAAGAGGCATTACGAGCTTTGCCATCCGTTCTGGCCGAAGAGGCACTCTCCTCTTACACCTCCCTTCCCTCGCACAGCAAGACCACGCTACAGGCCGCCTACGAGGCTTTGGGGGAGATCTATTGCCCGGCGGAAGGAGCCTTTAAATGGTTCCAGGACCGCCAGCGAGGGGCTAGCGAATCCCCATTAGCCTACAGGGGTGCCCTGCTCGTGTTGGCGAGGCGGGCTTTCCCTCGCCTGGCTGAAGAGGCGCTCGAGGACCTCGTGGTCGAGCACCTCATCGCCTACGCTTGCCGTGCTGGCGTTGTAATGCCCGTGGTGACGCTGGAGGAATGCACCTCGCTGTGGGCTGCCCGGACCATCCAAGCCCACGAGCAGGTCATGGGCCGGGCGCCACCAGTGGGCCCGGTGGCTGGCGCGGCGGGGGGGAACAGCCGAGCCGTTGCCGCGGCGCTACTGGGTCCAGCGACACCAACCGCCGAACCTGCACCGTCGCCACAGGCTGCCTGTGGGGCAGCTGGGAACGGACCCCTGACGTCTGAGCCGGAGCCATCGCTGCGGGAGGTGTACGCGGCGATCCGGGGGCTGGCGGAGCAGAGGGACCAGGGGCGCGACCAGCCGCCGCGTCGCTGGCAGCCGCCTCTACAACACCGCGCTGAGCCACCCCGACGGAACGCCCCGTGGGTCTGCCACCGTTGTGGTCGAGAGGGGCATGTGGCGAGGGGGTGCCGCACGGAGCCGGAGGCCGCCAACGCCACCTGGAACCCGCCGGGGCCGAACGCCGACAGGATCCAGGCGAGTGACGCCGCGAACTCACCAGGGGTCTCCTCGGGGTGGGCGCCGTCGGTGTCGTTCCCCGGGGCCCACTGTCCTGGTCGGGGGAAGGGGATCGCGCCGGGGATAGAGCCGGGGCCGGGGATCGCATCGCGACCAGAAGTGGCGTCGCGAACGGACGCGACGTTGCATCCGGAAGTGACGTTGCATCCGGAAGTGACGTCGCATCCGGAAGTGACGTCGCGGCCGAAAGTGGTGTCGCGGATCGCGCCAGGAATTGCGCCAGGGCCGGGGACCGCGCCGGGGATTGCGCCGAGGCCGGGGACCGCGTCGGGAATCGCGCTGAGGCCGGGAGGGACGTCGCGGGCGGAGGTGACGTCGCGGGCGGAGGTGACATCGCGGGCGGAGGTGACGTCGCGGCCGGAGGTGACGTCGCGGGCGGAGGTGACGTCGCGGGCGGGAGTGACGTCGCGGGCGGAAATGATGTCGCGACCGGACATGGTTTCGCGGGCGGGCGTGACGTCACGACCGGACGTGGTTTCGCGGGCAGGCGTGACTTCACGACCGGAAGTGACGTCACTAGTTACCTGCGACGCCGGCGAGTTGCCAGGGGCAACGGGCCTTGGGCTGAGGCAGCACAAAAAATTGACATTGCGCCCTGGAGCAGTTCCACGGCCCGCCTCACCACCGTTTAGCGGCGGAGCGAGACAGAACCAGGGGGACCACGCCCCCGTGACAAAGGAAGGGGAGGGGAGAAGGGAGGGGCTCATGGGAAGGCCCACCCCCCAGTCCCCACCGCCCCCTACAATGGGGGGGTCCCCCCACACCACAAGGGGGGCCCATCCTACGTCACCAAGGGGGGGCAATTTGCACTACATAGAGAGCCCAGCCCGCAACCCTAGGGGAAGCCCACACTATGTAACAAGGGCGCGTTCACCCTGCTGCGACGCACTCCAAAGGGAGGAACCCCATCTTCGGTCCATTCACATCCATCCCCCATCATCTCACCATGCACCACAGGATAACGAGACGCCGCCTGGTCAGTGGCCGGACTCAGCCACACAATGGAGGAAGCTGGCAAGGCGGGTGGTAGCGGCCATGTCAGGAACCTCGGTCCTGGTCGGGGAAATCGCGGGAGTGTCGGCACGTATCTTGGTTGATACGGGGGCATCAGCCACGATCATCTCGAGCACCATGCACGAGATGCTGCCGGATGAAATCCGACCTTTAGTCCCCGTCAAGACGACGTTCATTGCAGCAAATGGAGGCAGCATGGGCTTCCTGGGCCAGGTTGAAGCCCCGATACAGATTGGGCAGCTTTTGGTAGCAGGCCCCATCCTTGTCTCCGCAACGTTGCCCGTACCTTGCCTGTTGGGAACGGACTTTCTGAGGCGGATGCCAATGAAAATCGATCTAGCCAATGGGCGGGTGGAAGTCCAGGGAACGCATCTCCATTTCCTAAAGGCAGAGGGGGCCAGCCGGGGTGTACCCTACGTGCAGGCTCTGGTCAGTAAGTCTGTCTCCATTCCCCCGGAAGTCCAGATGCTGGTTCCGCTGCAATATCGGTCCCCCCTCGTGACAGCCCGACCGGACTCACCCATCCTGGTGTCTCTGGCGTCAGCTGCCATGGATCGCCATGCGCTGATGGGAGCCGAAACTATTGTACAGAGGAACCAGCATCTGTTCATTCAGGTGCTGAACACCTCTGATAGAACAGCGATGGTGCAGGAGGGAAAAGTTCTGGCCCACGTTAGTCCCTTGTCACTAGGAGCCCCAGGGACAGAGCCCGAGCTTGTAGGCAGCATCAGCCAGTCCGAGGACAGAGGGGCCGAATCATGGATGGACCAGCTAGCGGGGCCTGAGCCGGGATTGCCGCCCGACCAGAAACACCAGCTGCACTCGTTATTGCATGAGTTCTCGGACGTGTTCAGCCGGGGACCGTTCGACCTAGGGCGCACAAATCTGTCGCAGCACCACATCAACACGGGAGACGCCGCACCCCTGCGCCAAAACACATATAGAATGAGCCCAATGGAAAAAGGGCACATTCAACAAGCGGTGCAGGAGATGCTGCGGGCCGACATAATTTCGCCATCCTCGAGTCCCTGGGGGGCACCGGTGGTCCTAGTCAAGAAGTCAGACGGGTCACTGAGATTCTGTGTGGACTTCCGACGCCTCAATGCCATCATGCTGGCCGACGCATATCCCCTACCACGTATCGACGACTCATTGGATGCACTGGCGGGAGCAACATTTTTCAGTACGCTGGATTTATTGTCCGGGTTCTGGCAGATCCCACTAGACGCGGACTCCCGGCCTAAAACAGCGTTCCGGACACCACAGGGCCTGTTTGAGTTCAACTGCCTGCCTATGGGCCTCCAGACTGCGCCGGTGACGTTCCAACGCATAATGGAGTTGGCCTTAGCAGGCCTCCAATGGGAAACGTGCCTCATCTACCTGGATGACGTCATTGTCTTCAGCCGATCATTCGAGGAACACATTGACCGATTACGTCAGGTATTCCTGCGGTTCCGGAACGCGAACTTGAAGCTCAAGCCGTCAAAGTGCCACCTTATGCAGTCGTCGGTACGCTACTTGGGCCACGTCATCAGTGAGTCTGGAGTGGCTACAGACCCGGAAAAGACGGCCTGCGTGAGGGCCTGGGCTGTTCCCACAACGGTTCCAGAGGTACGCCGGTTTGTGGGTTTCGTTTCTTACTACCGCCGGTTTGTACCAAACTTCGCAACCATTGCCAAGCCCTTGCACGTGTTTACGGCAAAGAACCAGAGGTTTTATTGGGGCCCTCTGGAGGAAGAGGCATTCCAGCAGCTGCGCTCATGTCTGACAGATGCACCACCATTGGCCTTTCCAGATTTTGGCCTCCCCTTTATCCTGGACACGGACGCCAGCGATGTGGGCATCGGCAGTGTTTTGTCGCAAGTCCAGCAGGGTCGGGAGGTGGTTATCACCTATGGTAGTCGCGTGCTTTCATCAGCGGAGCAGCGCTACTGCGTCACACGTAGTGAACTCCTGGCAGTCGTTCACTTCGTGCAGCAATTCCGACCCTACCTGTATGGCCGCAAATTTACGGTCCGCACTGACCACGCGGCCTTGCAGTATTCGCTCCGCATCGACCAGCCTTCGGGCCAGCTGGCCAGATGGATAGAGCGCCTGCAGGAGTACAGGTACCAAGTGGTGCATCGCAAAGGGACCAGACACGCCAACGCAGACGCATTGTCCCGACTGGCGCCCCAGGGCCCTTGTGCATGCACCACAGGCGGGGCACGCTGCAAGGAGGCGAGGTCGGAGGGGACGGTCATCGCTCCTGTACGCACGGCGGAGGGCGCACAGGGTGAAGTCCAGCTGACCGACCACGACCTGGGCCTGACCTTGGACGATTGGAGACGGCTACAGCTGGAGGAAGCCCCACTGCGAACGCTACGCGCCTCAGCAGAGGCAGGGGGGGAGGAGTACATCGTATGGGAGGACCTCCTCATGCGATGGGACCCGACAGGGCGCCGGCGATGCCTGGTAGTTCTGTAATCGCTGCGTCAACAATTGGTTATGGACGTACACGGCCGCCAGCTGCTGCACCTGGCAGGGCGGAAGACACTGTACACATTACAGGGTCGGTACTTTTGGCCAAGTATGACCACTGACGTGCATCGATGGGTCGCTACCTGCGTCGAATGTGCGCGGCGAAAGCCGCCACCCCGGGTAAGCCGGGCGCCCCTACAGCCCATCACGGTGACCAGGGTCAACGAATTGGTTGCGTTGGACATCCTGGGACCACTGCCGGTCACGCCACGGGGAAATAAATACCTGTTGGTCGGAGTCGAATACTGCACGAGGTGGCCGATGGCGTGGGCCCTCCCGGACCAAACGGCACAGACCATCGCCAATGCCTTCGTGGGAGGCTATGTCCTTGATAAGGGGGCACCGGAGCGGTTGCTCACGGATCAGGGCAGGAATTTCTCCTCACGGCTATTGAAGGACGTCTG
This sequence comes from Entosphenus tridentatus, assembly GCA_014621495.2. Taxonomy (NCBI): domain Eukaryota; kingdom Metazoa; phylum Chordata; class Hyperoartia; order Petromyzontiformes; family Petromyzontidae; genus Entosphenus; species Entosphenus tridentatus. The sequence continues at coordinate 16,933 of JAAXLI020001644.1, forward strand.
CTCTATCCTGGGCACTAAAAAGGTCCGAACATCTCCGTATCATCCCCAGACCGATGGGATGGTAGAGTGGCTTAACCGCACCATAGCGGCCATGCTGTCCCAAGTGGTGGACGAAAACCATTCCGACTGGGACCTCCACATTCCATCAGTCTTAGCGGCGTACAGGGTGGCCCCGCACGCGGCAACGGGGTTCTCGCCGTTTTTCCTGATGTAAGGACGGGATCCCGTTCCGCCTATTGAGGTGCAGCTGACGGACATTCCCGCAAGAGCTGACGCATGGCCGAAGGCACTAAAGACCTCCCTCATTTATTTGAGCGAGGCCCGCCAAGCAGCCGAGGCTGCATCGGCCACGAGCCAAGAGAGTAATGTACGGATACAGGAGAGGACAGTGACAGCCAAGCCCTTTAAAGTCGGGGACCAGGCATGGCTACACTGTCCTCAGGTGCCGGTTGGCCTCTCACCAAAGCTGCACTGACCCTGGAAAGGGCCGGTCGAGGTCATTAAAGCACTCCGACCGCAGTGCGTCCAGGTCCAACTGGGTAAGCGATGATGGTTTGTACACCCCACCCACCTTAAGCCATACATCTCTCCACCGTCATCTTCACCAACATCACCACCAACATCACTGCCAACAACATCATCATCCCTACCCAGGCCAAGGTCGCCGACCACCCCGCGCCGACCGGCAAGGGGTTCGGTGCCCTGTGTTCCCTTGTCACCTACAGCACCCCATGTGAGGCCTGACGGAGCGGCGGCACGAGCGGGGGCCGGAGAGACAGCGGCGCCATGCACGGCAACACCGACACCACCGAACCAGGGACCGCGACGAGAGGGCCTTCGAAGGAGGGGGCCGCCACGGTCATCTGCTGCCTGTGGATGTCCGGGCTGTTACGGGACGCTGGTTGGAGACCTGGGCAGGCCGCGCAATTGATTTTGTTGTGTTATATTGCATTGTATGGTTGTGGGGGGGTTAAGGGCTGTCGTCACTGTCAGTGGTGGGGGGCATGGGGAGACTTAAATGGTCCATGGAGAAGGCAGAACCGAGGACGGTTTTTTTTTTCCGGGGGGGAGGGTGATGTAGGGGTGTCAGTGGAAGGATTCCCACCAATAGGAGGGTTAGTGGGAGGGGTGATCGAGGAGATATAAGGGGAGAACGGGCGGGAAGAAGGGGCTTTTGGGCGGGAACGAGATTGGGACGGCTGGGGACAGGTGTGGATGGGAGAAAAGGATTAAAAGACGGAACCCCTGCAATCTTGTGTCGGCTCTTCTTTACACAGACATGGATGAAAACACACATATGGACTCACACAAACGCATTGACTTACACACACACATCGAGTGACACACACACATGTATAGACTTACATACACATGTGGACTAACACATACACATGGACGTACATGGCCAGATGACAGACTGGCAGACCGTCGCAGCGTCATAAAAGCGCAGCAAAAAAGGGAACATTTAGCAACCTAAAAATAAAGAGTTTTGTGCACACAAACATTATTTTTGTAATATCTCCCAACGTATTTGTTTGATAATAGTAAGCAATCAACGTGAGTTCTTATCTGCACACTAACATTATTATAGTAATGTTTGTCAACTAATGTGTTTAATAATAGAAAACATTGGACTTGATTTGTTAGCGTAAGAAGCTTGGAAATTTGTACTTACCATAGGCGTGTTGAGGCCTTGTGCCATGCGTAGCCCCCCTCCTGGCCTACATAGGCTAGGCGGCGGTGTTGGCACGTTGCCAGGCTAGGGGCTGGGCCGCTACCCCCCCCCCCCCCAGCATCCCACGCCCGTGCAAGAATAATGGTATGTAAGCAGTAAAATATTATTATGTAGGGAGTCTGTAGTATAAACTGGACACATCGTGTTGGGGGGGGGGGGGGCGAAGAGGACATGACACTGTGAAGAAATATCCGCAGCGTCATGTGTGTATGTGTTGGCTGTAAAACGCGTAAAAGGAAATGTCCCCCCCCGTGATCTCGAGCGAACGCGCAGCACTTGGTAGGGTCCGTCCCCCCCACGCAATTTTCGACAGTTGGTACGGTCGATGTAGAGAAATAAGTAAATAATTAATAATATAAACGACACAAATGTGTTAATTAAACTACTTTAAAGTTTAGGGATGGGAAAATGAAATAGCCTATTCCCACCGTGGGGCTTAGGGCGTGGCGCCCGACAATTTTTTTTTTACATATAGCCCACCGTCCGAGAGCCAAATCCCCCGCAAGCGCGAGCGCACGGAGACTTTTATATGTAACTAGCGGTAAGTACCCGGCGTTGCTCGGGCGAAAAAGGCAAACACACACATGGACTTACACACAGATATTGACCCACACACGTAGAAACACATCGACTTAGACGCAGACACACACATATATGGTTAAACCCAGGATGGATCGTTAGCAGGCCAGCCTAAATGATTCTAACCGGCGAAGATGTTCCATTAGGGGGGTGCACATTTCGCAAGCATAGAGAAGGGAGGAAATTACCGTGGCCGAGAAGACCTGGAGCTTCATGCGGAGCGAGAGGCCAGGTAGCTTCCACACAGCGTAACGCAGCCGATGAAAAGATAATGGCGCTCGACTGATTTGGAGTGAGACCTCTGCTGTTAAACCCGAGCCGGTCATGAGCACACTGGCCAGGTATGGGAATCTCGGCAATCTCTCCACAACTGCTGCATCACCAATTGTGAGTTGTGGGGGTGGATTGTTCGATGGTATAACATACCCAGGCAGGTCCTTAGTTTTGGTGGGGCTGATGGTAAGGCCCCACCTCTTAGTGGCAAGCTCCAGGTTCAGCAGCAGTGAGCAGCAAACACCAGAGCATCAGCATACATAACATGGTTGAGCAATAGGGATGCATCCCTTGACCGCACCCGGGCATCGATCAGCCTCCCATTGTATCTGTACCATATGGTACAGCCATTGAAGGCTTCACGAACTACATGGTCAAAAGATATGTAAAATAATGTGGAGCCAGAGGACATCCCTGTCACACCCCAAGGTGTAGAGGGAATGGCTCTGACTGACAGCCACGTAGTTTGACGCGGGGCCGCTCACCATCATGAAGGTCCTTAAGGATCGTGAGCAAAGTTTGAGGGACTCCGAAAGCATGAAGAACAACCCAGAGGCCAGGTCTACTGATGGTATCATAGGCCTTGAGCAGGTCAATAAAGCACATACATTCACTCACACGCACACATGGACCTACAGACACGCGAATAAATGGACTTGCACTGACTGATATGGAGCCATGCACACAAAGCGACTAACACAGACGCCCATGGACTGACACACACAGACATATCGACTCACACATGCATAGACATGCACTTCAGATACACACACATGGAGTTACACACACATATATCGACGTACACACATACAGCGATTCACACACACACACATCGACTCACACACACATTGACGTAAACACACATATGTGTGTACACACATCCATATCGACTAAGACACACACACATGGACTTACACACACATACATAGACTTGCACACACATTGCCCTACACACACATACACATATGGACTGTGACACACAGACATCTACTTTAGATACAGACACATGGATTAACACACATCGACTCACACACACGCATTGACTTACACACACACATCGAGTGACACACACATGTATGGACTTACACATGTGGACTAACACACACGTATGGACTGACACACACATACACATCGACTGACACACATAGACACACAAACGCACATTGACTTACACACTCAGATGGAGCCATGCACACACATTGACTCACACACACGCATTGACTTACACACACGCATCGAGTGAAACACACACGTATGGACTTACACACACATGTGGACTGATACGCACACAAATAGACTGACACACACACACACAAACGCTTGTACGTACACACACACACGGGGCGTTGTCCGTTTGAAAAAGACAGACACACACATGGACTTACACACAGACATCGACCCACACACATAGAAACCCATCGACTTACACGCACACAAACACATATGGACTCACACACACAGACATCGACTTTAGGCACACGCATGTAGTTTCTGCACACGAGCATTATAATAGTAATACAGTATTAGGCAAGTTATTAGTTTCATAATAGTAAAGAATGAAGCAGAGTTATGTGCACACAAACATTATCATTGTAATATTTGTAAACTTATTTGTTTAATAATAGTAAACAATAAAGCTGAGTTGTTAGCGAAAGATTCAATAAAATTGTACTTTACATTGGCGTGGTGACGCCTCGTCCCGTGCAGAGCCCGCGGCCTCACCTAGATTGGCAAGCCGGAGGAGGTGAGACGTTGCCAGGCTGCGAGCTGGGCCGCTACCTCCCCCCCCACCATCTCCCCGGCCGAGGCAGAATAAGTGCTTAAATAATATTAAATTAATATCTAAGGACTTTATATCAGTAACTGCACGCATTGGGATGGGGGGGGGAAGAGGATATCACTCTGTGAAGATAAATCGGCAGCATGATGTGTATATCTATTCCATGTTAAACGCGTAAAATAAAATGTCCCCCGTGAGCTGGAGGCAACGCGCATCACTTGGCAGGGTCCGCCCCCCCCCCACGCAATTGGCGTCACTTGGTACGGTCGATGTCGTGCAATAAGTAAATAATGAATAATAGAAACGGCACAAATGTGTTAATTAAACTACTTTAAAGTTTACGGATGGGAAAACGGAATAGCCTATTCCCACCACGGGGCTTAGGGCATGCCGGCTGGCAAATTATTTCGGTCTTAAACCCCACCGTCCGAGAGCCAAATCCCCCGCAAGTGCGAGTGCACGGAGACTTTTTTTTATATATAAGACTAGCAGAAGTACCCGGCGTTGCCCGGGTGAAAAATATATTTCTTAAAAACCTTACATATATACACAGATACTAAAGTATTGTCAAAGCCCGGTGGGCTTTGACAATACTCCCCACTCACCCTCACCACTCACCCTCTCCCTCACCACTCACGCTTACCACTCACCCTCACCACCACCACTCACCCTCATCACTCACGCTCACCACTCACCCTCTCCCTCTCCACTCACCCTCACCACCCACCCTCACCACTCACCCTCACCACTGACCCTCACCACTCACCCTCACCACTCATCCCCACCACTCACCCCTAAGCACTCACCCTCACTACTCACCATCACCACTTATCCTCACCACTCACCATTCACCACTCACCCTCACCACTCACCCTCACCACTCACCCTCGCCACTCACCACTGACCCTCACCACTCACCCTCACCACTCACCATCATCATAAATCCTAACCACTCACCTTCACCACTCACCCTCAGCACTCACTCTCACCACACCCTCAGCACTCACCCTCCCCACTCACCCTCACCACACAACCTCACCACTCACGCTCATCACTCACCACTCAACCTCACCACTCACCACTCAACCTCACCATTCACCCTCACCACTCACCCCTAACCCTCACCACTCACCCTCACCACTCTTCCTCACCACTCACCCCTCACCATCACCACTAACCCTCAACATCACTCACCACTAACCACTCACTGGTGGTGGTGGGACCTGCTATGATAACAGCAGTGCATGCCGACTGTGGTGGTACCTGCTATGACTACAGCAGTGCATATTGTGGTGGTACCTGGTATGATTACAGCAGTGCATACTGCTGTGGTGGTACCTGCAATGATAACAGCAGTGCATACTGACTGATGGTACCTGCTATGATGACAGAAGTGCATACCGACTGTGGTGGTACCTGCTATCACTACAGTAATGCATACTGTGTTGGTACCTATGATGGCAGCAGTACATACAGAGTGTGGTGGTACCTGCTGTAATGACAGCAGTACATACCAAGAGTGGTAGTACATATGTAGAGGTGTATTGGTACGGATGGGAAACAAACACAAGGGGCGT
>JAAXLI020001645.1:0-11450 GCA_014621495.2 Entosphenus tridentatus
TTTTTACACAATTTATCTTAACTCACTCTGTCTGTTGTTGTTGTTGTTGTCGTATTCTTAAATCTTGTAACTCGATTTTAACCCACTTCCCAATGTGGTATCGACTGCAAAATTGGTATACTTATGTCATACTGATGACAATACTAGATTCTATCATAAAAAATTTAAAATATTTTCTATATGTTATGTTTCGGCTTTGGTTTAATTGTCCACGGTAAACTGACGTTGGCTCTAAATCAGCACGCTCCCTTTACGTTATGGCAAGCTTCGGGCCACTTCCTGGAGTCGTGGAGTTCTTCCATGATTCGTACGGTACATTTCATAAAAGCGTGTTTAGAAAAAAGTTTTTTTCAATATTACTTATTTTGCCTCCACATTTCGAATGAGCGTCACCACGCGTTTAGAGAGTACTCGGCTGCTGCTGCTGTAAATGTCCATGTGACCATGATGATGATGGTAATAAGACGACTTCGTTTACCTGCTATCATTTGTGAGCTACGTAGCTCTATTTCAGAAGCCACCCCAGGCTATCACGAATGGAAGCATCTCAACGAAAATTGTCTCGAGTGGAATTGTCCAGCAGTAGACAAACACTCCGAACGCGCGTTTCTAAAGGTGGAGGGGAAAAAACTGGAGGACCCCGAAAAAAAAATCCACGCGACCACGGGGAGAGAGACAGAGAGAGAGAGACGCAAACTCCAAACACACAGCAGGTGTCAGGGTCGGAATCGAACCCACGACCTCCTGAATACGAGGCGAGGTAGTTAACATCTCCTAGTCACCGTGATGATGATGAGAGAGAGAGACGCAAACTCCAAATATACAGCAGGTGTCAGGGTCGGGATCGAACCCACGACCTCCTGAATACCAGGCGAGGTAGTTAACATCTCCTAGCCACCGTGATGATGATGAGAGACGCAAACTGCAAATATACAGCAGCAGCAGGCGTCAGGGTCGGGATCGAACCCACGACCTCCTGAATACCAGGCGAGGTCGTTAACATCTCCTAGCCACCGTGGACGCCCTGAGTACTGTGGAGGCAGCAGCCGCAAGGGTTGGTGGGTCGCAAACACATGGGCTGTTCGCACGTTGAACTTCTCTCGTGCCGGACGTCGACAACCGTAGCAATCGGAGGTGCGCATCTCCCTCCCCGTGGGAGCCGAGGAGCCAAACCCCTGACTCTGCTAGAAGGCAAAGTGTGTCGACTAATCCCCATCTGTTCCATCTGTATGGGGGATAGAGCGTTGTCCCCTCGCACAAGGCGTGCGGGTTTCTCCGGGTGTATCTGGTTTCCTCCTCCTCCTCCCCACGTCAATAATAAACACAACTCATCATTGTTTGTGTTGAACTTCTTTCGCGCCGTACGTAGCCAACCGTGTTAATTGCAGGGTGGGTGAGTGTGTGGGTGAGTGGCTATGTGAGTGGCCGAGTGACTATGTGAGTCTGTGTGTGAATGCTGAACTTATTTCACACCATACATAGCCAAGCGTGCTAATTGGGGTTGAAAACAAAGAAATAAATTATTATTCTTGTTGTCAATAAAGGCTAAAATCCTCATCACTCTCCCCACCCCCAGTTCTCCCGGAAGGATTAAATCCCGAGATATCAACACAATTGCACGCGCTAAAGGGCTTAAAATGAACCTTATTTTGGAGGATTGCTTTCTCTACTTTGAATCGAACACTCACACGTGTACGTCTGCTGAACGAGACTCGCTTTGTTTTGGTTTCGTTAACAGACGTCGCCTGCACGCTTGGCGTCTTTAAAAAGTGAAAGTTGCGGCGGTGCCAATGGCGTTACGACATCGATGGACGTCGCGATTATGCCTTCACAGTGACGTCAAAATGGCGTCGGTGACGTCATAAAGGCAGCGGTGACGTCACAATGGCGTCGGTGAGGTAACAATGGCGTCGGTGACCTTGGCAAAAAAACAGGATTTTGTTTCAACTTCGACGGCAACAGAGGTGGACAAAACGGGTCCGGAGCAGGCGCAATTATAGAAATAAACGGTGCTTTTATTGCAAAGCCTTCGACAATGGCGACTATCCACAACAACGCAACCATTAAAAAATATATCTCGCGTGCATCCCGACGCACTCCCTCCCAGGAGATTGGGCACAGCACTCAATATCGCGATCTCCAACGCTGTAAACAGTTCAATTATTTCACATTCCCCCTCCCCACACCTCTTTGCCTATAGTCCTATAGTCCGATACAAACATCCAGGCACTCCGGAACACGCGCCGACGGTCCCGTACGCGATCACGGTCGGTTACGGGCACCCGCACACACACAGACACACAACAACCACCATCCCTTGTATTTATATGTACAGACTTCTAAACGCTGGCAAGATCGACAACCGCTGGAGTATTTACAAGACACTACGTGGGAGGCGCTGTGTATTTACAGGACACGCGATCGCACAGCAGTTCCCCCCCCCCCCCCTTCTTCCTTAAATACAACCACCCCCCCCCCCCCGTCATCGGGAGCACCAATGTGAATTGGCCGTCTCACGTGTTGCACACCGCACTGCAACGTCACACGGTTATATTCGTACACGGCGCTCGTTTTTGCGTGCACCCCTGCGATGCAAAGTTATGTTGCAAAAAATGAATACGCATTTATATTTGTGTGCGTGCATGCATAGCGGCGGTTTGCTTGAATGGTCTGCGAGGCTTCTAACATCGTACGCAATCCTTCTCAACACCCCCTTTCCCAGCTGCAGGTTGGCTCTTTTAAGGGTTTAAAATAAGACGTGATCGGCGGAGATTCCCCGATTCATCTAAACCGAATCCGAGAAAATATTGATCTGCTCAATGTGTTTTCATTGTTTTTTTTGTTAACAGACATTGCCTGTACGACGTTTTTTTTAAAGACATCTTTAAAAGTTCAAGTTACGGGGGACGCTACCGATATCACAATGACACTGGCAATGTCATAACGACATTGACGATGTGACAATGATGACGGCGACGTCACGGCGACGTCACGCCGACGTCACGGCGACGTCACGGCGACGACGTTCGCGACGTGAAGCCTGCGCCAACAACGCATCTCTTCCCAACGAGCAGCAGCGGGAGAAGCAGCAAGTAAAAGAAAAACCCAAAATCCAACCCCTGCCTCAAACGTTCTCCTCTCTCTGCCTCTTATAAGAGAGTAAATTTACATTCAAAACTACATCTCCTCACGGTGGCTAGAAGATGTTAACTGCCTCGCCTGGTATGCAGGAGGTCGTGGGTTCGATCCCCACTCCTGACGCCTAAAACTACGCGTGCAACAATGTCGCTGACCAACAGGCGTAAGTCTCGACGGGGGGATTCGACCAATCAGAACGATGCCACTATTTGAGCAGCAGCAGCAGTCGGCAGCGCCAGCCGACGTCGCGTTACATCCGCTGCGACGACAAAACGCGAGGTCGATTACACGATGCCACCACGTACAACCACAGACCCACGACTGTCACCACGACCATCGATGCGATCGTCACCACGGGGTGAACTGGACCACAATGACATTTGCCAAACTACGCCGAGTCGGTGCATTGCCCGGGGCGTGCGTTATCGTCGGGGCGAGGCGCGACGTCCGTCGTTCCGCTCCGTGCGCCTTCTCGGGAGCTGCTCGCTCCTTTGCGGGAGAGTCCTCGCGTGGCGGCTCCGACTACCCCCCTCCTCTTCCCCACTCACTCCCACCCCACCACCACCACAACCCCTGGGGGGTGGGTGGGGACGGTGGCTCTGCTCGGCAAAGCGAGATAGATTTTAGTCGTCTTGGTTACGAGAGGGGCCCCCCCCCCCCCCCCTCGGGGCGCGCTGCTCGGCGCGGTAATCTGGCAGCCAGCGGGCTTGAAGAGGAACAAAAATTAATTAATGATAATTATTATAATTATAAAAAATTATAAGAAATTATTAAAGTAAAATAATAATTGTTATCATCATCATCATCATCAGAGGGGCACGGCCCACACAGGCGACCTCCGGAAGCGCGGCAGCACGACGCTTTCCGTCATTAAACGACACACACACACGCGCGCGGAGAGAGAGAGAGAAGCCCTCTCCTCCTCCTCCCCCTTCCCTCCAGCGCGCCGGCGGTGGACAAGTGGCGATGGCGGCGAAGTCGGCCTCCTCATCATCGCCTGAAGGCGCCCATCATCTTGGCGCCGAACTGGTACGTCAGCTTCTTCTTGATCTTGCGGATCTCGCCCGTCGCCTCGTAGTTGCGCAGCGCCCGCGCCAGCTTCTGGTAGGTCATCGCCTTGCGGTTGCCCTTCCGCTGGCCCCACTTCTTCGCCAGCTCCTCCTTGTGCTGCGACGAGAACTGGAAGATGCCCTGCCGCTCGTCCACCCACCAGATGCAGTGGCACATCCTCTGGTCCTGGAGGATCTCCATGAGGAACTGGTACAGCCTCGTCTTGCCTCGCTTCCCCACTGCGGGGAAAGAGAAATGGGTCACACGACGCACAAGACACAAAGGTCCCCCCCCCCCGTGTGTAGCCTGTAAGAGGCTGTCTGGAGCGAGTGCCGTTAGCGAGCAGCAGCAGCAATGAGGGCCGGCACTGTGGCTCGCGAGGGGGTGGGTGGCCAGCACCACGCCCGGCCGTCTTTGTCTCCCCAGTGGCGATGTTTACTACACACTGCACCGGGTACTCATTTGAGGCCGAGTTGACTGAGGACAGGCTCAGATAATCGTCACACACCGCACACCGCACACACAAAGACAAATATCTCCCCCCCCGATGTAGCCTCAACAGACTACTGGGGCAAGTGCTGTTAGCGAGTAGCAGCATCTATGAAGGCTACCGGCACTGTGGCTCGCGAGGGGGTGGGTGGCCAGCACCACCACGCCCGGCCGCCTTTGTCTCCCCAGTGGCGATGATGACACTGCTTGTTGTTGTTGTCCAACCTCCGATTGGGCAACATAACATACCGAATCAGAATATTGTGTTCATACTACAGGAGGAATCCGATGAGCTATAAAGCTCTTTTTAACAGACGTCCAGTAGGGGGGGGGGTAGGGGGAGGGGAACGTCACAACAACGACATTCCGCTTGCTGCTCTCTCACCTCCTTTCTCCCTCTTCACGGTCACGCCATGCGGTAGCTGCTGCTGCTGCTGCTGCTGGTGGCGGTGGCGGCCCTGCTGCTGCTGCTGCTGGCCGTTGCCGCCAGCGACGCTGCCGAAGGGCGGCAGATCAATCTGTCGGCTCCTCCTCCTGCACCCGTCCTCCTCCTCCTCGTCCTCCTCGTCCTCGCTCTCCGTGTCGGAGATCTGCAGCGTCGGGACGTCGCTGTCGTAGTCGGCGTCGTCCGCCGAGCTCAGCGTCGGGGACGGCACGGAGGGAGCCGTGTGGGGCTGCACACGCACGCGGAGACAAAGCTTCCCCTTGTAGGCCGTGCAGACTGACATGCACCGGCACAAAGATCCCAGCGTAGCTCGCGTAGGCTGTAGGGGCGGGGAGGGTGGCCAGCACCACGCCCCGCCGCCTTTGTCTCCCTTGTGACGATGTTTACTACACACCGCACCAGGTACTCATTTGAGTAGGCCGAGTCGACCTAGGGGAGGCCCCCAGGACCGGTTCAGATAATCGTCACCGGTGTTGGCCGTGAGCGGGAATTGAACTCGGGTCGCCAGGTACGTAGCGCGCTAACCGCTACACGCGCACACACGCGTGTAGTCACCTATAAGACAGCGTGCCGTATCGGGACCCTGTCTTATTACACGCACGCGCGGCGACAAAGCACCGACAGTTTCCATGGGGAGCGGTGGGAGAGAAAACCCGCGAGGGTTGGGGAGGACTTTCGGCGCGTCGGGTCACGTGACGTTGCTTTAGCGAACGTCACCGCACGGTTTTACTCGGTGCCCAACGCACGCACGGATAGACTGGAGGACAGGGGGGCGGACGGACTGATGGACGGACAGGGGGCGGTACGGACAGACGGACTGATGGACTGATGGACGGACAGGGGGGCGGATGGACGGACAGACTGGAGGACAGGGGGCGGTATAGACGGACACGTCAACAGGCGTTGCGGGGGAAACTAATCAGCGTCGCACATTGGAGGCTGGCCGAGAGACGGAATCAAAATTCACCTCATCGAGCAGGGACTGGTAGGAGGACTCGGAGCCTTCGTACCCAGACAGCGTCACGTCGCTCCCACTGATGAAGTTTTTATCTGCGGGGAGAAAGAGAGCGGGTTAGTTCGTGAGAGCGAGTGAGAGAGTGAGTTTGAGACAGAGATAGCGAGAGAGAGTGAGTTAGTGAGAGCGAGAGAGTTAGTGAGTGAGAGTGAGTGAGAGTGAGTGAGTTAGTGAGTGAGAGAGAGTGAGAGAGAGTGAGTGAGTGAGTGAGAGAGAGAGTGAGTGAGTGAGAGAGAGTGAGTGAGTGAGTGAATGAGTGAGTGAGTGAGAGTGAGTTAGTGAGTGAGTGAGTGAGAGAGAGTGAGTGTCTGAGAGCGAGAGAGATAAGGTTAAAGATCAAGAGAGAGTGAGAGAGAGAGGCATTCGGTTCAGGGTGTTGGCCTTGTAGATGGGTTTTGAATCTGCTTTGGATCCCATGGTTCTGTATGGGATGAAACGCGGGTTCTGTATGGGATGAGACGAGGGTTCTGTATGGGATGAGATGCAGGTTCTGTATGGGATGAGATGCAGGTTCTGTATGGGATGAGACACGGGTTCTGTATGGGATGAGACGAGGGTTCTGTATGGGATGAGACGAGGGTTCTGTATGGGATGAGAAGAGGGTTCTGTATGGGATGAGACACGGGTTCTGTATGGGATGAGACAAGGGTTCTGTATGGGATGAGACGAGGGTTCTGTATGGGATGAGATGTATAAGGGGCACGGGGTGGCCACTAAGGCCTGAGTTGGTCTGCTGTAATAAGGTAGGACACTGACAGCTATGAGACCGTACCTGGGTTCCCGCACTTCTGCAGCTCGTGTATGATGTACTGATCAATGATGTCCAAAGGGTCGTCGTACTTCTACACAGACGGAGAGAGACGGAGAGAGACGTGCACACGTGACCGAGTGTTCACACGTCGCGCGGTGCACAACGTTGGTGCACGTTCGCTCACGTCCGCGGGGGAGTCAAACGACGTTTTATTTTGTTAATTTATGACAAACTGACATCGGCGGAGGAGGTTTCAGAATCGAGAGTCTTGAACGACACTCGGAGCCAAGAGACCGGGGGGTTACAGGAGTCGTGAGACTCGGGGAGGCCGGGTTTCTGGATCAGAGTCTGGATTGAGACTGGGATCCAGCTGACCGGAGTTTTCCGGATCGTCAGTCTTGAGACCCAGGAAGTTTGCAAGATGTCCCACTGCTTCAAAAATGCCTTTTGGACTCGTGACTTTCATTTAACCTCCGCTGGCTTTTTACAAAGTCCAAGGACATTCTCAGTTTCGGGCAGGGCAGGGCAGTCCGACAGGGTTAAGACGTCTTTCTCCGCTAAGCACCCCCGCGTGTCTTAGACTCTCAATCAAAGCAGGGCATCGCCAGGGGTGACGACGCGTGGGCTTGTTTACCAAGGAGATTTGTGACCGCGGGAAGGAGAGCTACCATCTTCGGCAATTGTTTGCATGGCCAGGGCTGCTCAACATGGCCATGTCCCGAGACAACCCTGAGCACAGCTGACAAAAACCTCGAATCCAGGGCGGGTGTCGGCCACTCGTGAATGCCTCAAGTCTCGCCGTCACCACCAACCCATGCATCAGTCTTCCCCTGGGCGCCACTCCACTGCCTATCTCGGTGACCTGGCCTCCTCCTCCACCGTGCCCACCACATGTCCCACCCATCACTACCTCCTTCCTCCACCCTGCTCACCACACGTCCCACCCATCACTACCTCCTCCTCCTCGTCATAGCCACAACACCTTCCTGCCCCCTTCTATTCCCAGCCTACAAGTTCATTAACCCGGTCCTGTCGTGAATATGAAGTAATTAAACGTCTCCTTACCAGGCTGTTGTCCGTATCCGAGCTGAATAAATGGAGGAAACACAGAGAAACGCAGAGGGAGGGGTTAATTCGTGCACGCTCAAAACACACACACACACATGCACATGCACGCGTGTGCGCACTGTACAATTGTTAATAAAATGCGCAGACATCGCTTGCGAAAACCAAAGATGATGTCAATCTTGATTTGTCAATCTTGCGTGTGTGTGCGTGTGTGTGCGTGTGTGTGCGTGTGTGCGCGCGCGTGTGTGTGTGTGTTCGCTAACAGCACTTGCCCCTACAGTCTGTTAAGGCTATACGGGGGATCTTTGTCTTTGTTGGGGAGCGGTGGTGTAGCGGTTAGCAAGCTGCGCTACAAACCTGGCTATGACCGGGGGTTCGATGCCCGCTCATGGTAAACACCAGTGACGATTATCTGAACCGGTCCTGGGCCTCCCCCCCTAGGTCGACTCAGCCTCAAATAAGTACCTGGTGCGGTGCGTAAACATTGCCGCTAGACAAAGGCGGCCGGGCGTGGTGCTGGTCACCCACCCCCTCGTGTGCCGTGCCGACCTTCATAGATCATCACTAACAGCACTTGCCTCAAAAGTCTCTTAAGACTAAAAGGGCATCTTTGTCTTTGTATAGACACATTATATATGTGCGCGTGTGTGTGAGAGAGTAGTCACCTGTATGTTAATGATGCTTCATCATCATAGCTTGACGCTGCAAGACAGAACAAAAGCAGGTTTCTTTGATTAGATCACGCAAGCAATGAAAACGAGTTTCAAAACGCACTGCTTAAGGCCAGCGTACGTCAACATTGCGGTGTATCTGTCCAATGCACAACGTACGGAAGATTCTCCGTATCCGATACAGAAATGAAATAAACCAAAAGATGATAACTTTGGCAAAGGAATCAAGTCTGCATTGACCACACGTACTTTGGTGAGCATTCAAACAAACATGCCCTCGTAAAATAAGCATTGTCTTTGAAACTGATCTTTTGTCTATGTTTGTACGCATGTGTGCATGGCTCGGTGCTTACCTAATGCGTCCCGCAGCTCGGCATACATGGGCTGCGTGGTGTGCATTGCCAGCATCTTCCGGATGAGAAAGGCTCTCAGACCAAGCTCTGCAAGATGCACAAGCCGACGGGGGAGGAGGAGGAGGAGACACAGGCACGGGTCATACCACTGCGCGTGCATCGTTACGCTCACTTTAAACTTAAACCATTATTTCATCTTGATTTGAAGCTTTCGTGGCTGCAGGAATCCACACTCTTTCACCTACGTAAAGTCACCACGTAGGTAGAAAAAACAAGAAATGACGACGTTTTGATCGCAACACAAGCGGTTGTCCTCAGGCGGAAACAATAGAACCCAGCAGTGGAACTGCTGAGCCAGCGAGAGAGCAGCTACAACAAGAGGCTATAGATGTGGCGATGGGTAACCAGGTTAAGGCCCCACTGAGCGGACATGCAGGTCTTGTTCAGAAGCGGCCCTGGCTATGATCACACATGAGAGCCCCAATGCAGTGGGCTTATCTTCATCGCCATGTGGAAATGTTATAGCAGCAGCCAAAATAAGTCTAAAACGCGTGGTGATGTTGACTTCAAAAATGTGGAGGGAGAAACACCGGAGGACCCGGATATAAATCCACGCGGCCACCACGGGGGGAGAGCGACACTCAAACTCTAAATATACAGCAGCAGGCGTCGTCAGGGTCGGGATCGAACCCACGACGACCTTCTTGCATACCAGGCGAGGGAGTTGACATTCCAAACAAAAAAAACGACAAAACGCGTGTGATTCTGTGACCGCGATCATAACGTGTGATTTACCACGCAGAGCCCACTGAGCTACCAGCAGGCTCTTGTTCGGATGCGACCTGGCCACAGGTGATGATAGCTTCACCATCGCTAGAATAGCTTGCTTGATATCACCATTACTCACACACACTCACACTGACGCAGACTAACTCACACGCACTCACTCACAGGGGCAACAACAACAACCGCCGTTCGTCAATAAGTGGCGGTGGTGTCACCACGGCGCTTGTGCCAGGCTATGTGCACGCTGAGGCCACGTGAAGTGTCACACTCCCACAGACTCTCACTCACCACACACGTATGCTAACTCACTCACACAGACTAACTCACTCACACTCTGCAGAAGAGGGCAGAGAAAACACGTGATCTCGGGTAGCGCAAACACGTGCGTGCATGCACACAGCAATTTATTGGAATGCAAAGACAAAGATCCCCGTATAGCCTTAAGAGACTGTTTGGGAAAGTGTTGTTAGTGAGGAGCACCTATGAAGGCCGGAACGGCACACACGAGGGGGGTGGGTGGCCAACACCACGCCCGACCGCCTTTGTCTCCCCAGTAGCGACGTTTACACATCGCACAAGGTATTCATTTGAGGCTGAGTCAACCTGCGGGGGGGCCCAGGACCGGTTCAAATGATCGTCACTGGTTCTGGCCGTGAGCGGGAATCGAACTCGGGTCGCCAGGTTCGTAGCGCAGCAGCGGCGCTAAAGCAAAGATCCACCCCCTCGTACAGAGACAAAGCTCCCCCGGGTAGCATTTAACAGGCATGTTAGGGCAAGTGCTGTTTGCGAACAGCACCAGATCAAAGTCAACATGAGCAATCGCCATGTGTCTCTATACAAAGATAAAGATCCCCCGCATAGCCTGCAACAGAATGTTGCAGCAAGGCCGGCACACAATGCATGCACACACACACACACACGTGTGTACAGACACGCAACAACAACAACCGCTGTTCGCCACTAAGTAGCGGTGACGTCACCACGGCGCTCGTGCCAGGCTATGTGCACGTCAAGACGGACACACGTGCACATGCACACTCACTCACTCACCCAATAGCAGTCAAGCGGGCAGTCGGACCAACTCTCCTCCCGACTCTCTTGTCGGGTGGCAAGCGACGTCGTGACGATGGCAGTGATGATGGCAGTGATGATGGCAAGCTTGGGTGGCAAGCGACGTCGTGATGATGGGTGGCAAGCGATGGCGAGCGAGCGAGCGAGGGAGCGAGAGAGAGGAGGTTGAGTGGGGGGCCGAGGTTTGCGTGGACTGTGGCACACGACGAGGAAGTGGTGCAGTGTGATGTCTGTGTGTGGGGAAGGGCAGGGCGGTGTATTTATAAGAGCATAACGCAGGAAGAGAGAGGGGGGGGTGGTGGAGGGGGGTGTGGAAAGGATTTTACCACGGCCCATCTCTAGTAAATGACGTCGCGGGAGGGGGCGGTGACGTTGTGACGTCACTGCCGAGCCGCTGCCGCACAGAGAGCGAGAGCCGCGTGGCTTCCCAGAACCCCCCGTGACGTCACACGGGGGGGGGGCAGCACCCCCGCCCCCCATCCCCTACGCCCAGAGGTGGCTTACAACCGGATTGTCAGTGGGATTACACATGCATGTGTAGTGTGTGTGGGTTACACATGCATGTGGTGTGTGTAGTGTGTGGGGGTTACACATGCATGTGTAGTGTGTGTAG